>JAQGBT010000113.1:0-82173 GCA_034698585.1 Disparrhopalites patrizii
ATTCATAACTTGCACACTTGCATTCATTACAAAATAAAAAGGAGTATGACACACATTCACACTCATATATTTCCACAGAACAGAAATGCGGGAGGTCCTACATACTATATTAATTGTAGACTATGTAGACATAAATATACACAAATAAATAATTGTGTACATCGAACAATGTGTAATTTACAAAAAAGTATCGGTGCCCTGTAAAAAGGTTGCAGGGCCAGGCCCCATTGGTTTGACCACTGCAAACAGTCGTTTAATCAAACCATTTTATTTTTTGAACTTGCAATTAGCATGGAAAAATCCCCATAACTTAATCAATTCCGGTCCTAATTGACGGGTACATTTATTGTTGGATCCACAATAAACTTTTGCATATACAACATGATTTTGAAGTATTTTCAACCAGTGGAACAGAAGTTTCGTCCGTCGAAGCGAAATAAGCGAACATCAAACTTAAAAAAAACCCGCCGTGACTTGATCAATCTTGATCGGATTTGGATAAAAAAATTTCATAGATCTGTAATACAATTCTGCTTGGAATACATGCTCTTTCTCTTCTGTGGCATTGTTGCATCATATTGAGTAAGGTGGTGAATATCGTTTTTTGGGCCCATACACATGTATGTTTGTATATCATCGATATTAGAGTATAGAGTATACATATATGTAGTTTATTAGTTCCATTCAGTTGTACATGTGTGCTAACCGCAACCGCTATAGCCTATAACAAGAAAAATTCAAGTACGAAAAAAACTACTATAAATAAAACGACGCTTTTAGAAGTGCGCTTTGACGGGTTTGAAACGCTCCTACAAATACTTATTATATCATACAGCCCTGGTTGAAATACAAACATGATAGGGTACAGGACAGCGAGACAAACCGCAAATGTTTTTCAAAGACGGAGCTGGGTGACTTGGGGAGAGTTTGAAATGGTAGCGCTGCAGAAGAGATGTGAAGAAAATGAAGAGGGTGACACGAGCGACGGACTCTCCGATACAAGTGCGCTTCCCTATTTTAAAAACAAAACAAAAGCATTGCTTTTTATCCTGGAATTTGTACGGGTAATAGCATTATTAAAAATTACCAAATCCAAATGGAATGATCTTTTCGAGGTTGATAATTTTTCCTTCTGGACTCAAAAACCGGGCAGGATTAAAGCTCTCGGGGTCATCCCAAACGTTCTTACTGAAGTGAATGGCATGAATGTTGACTGTGATTATAGCTTCCTAAAATATTTCAAGAGCTGTAATCATCGCTGCTACTTAAGAATTGTATTTGAACGGAAAAATTGGATGGCAGAAGGAAGGAAGACGCACCTTCGGAACGACATAACCTCCTATGAAGGTATCTTTCATTGGCGAGCGTGTGGCCAATGGCACGGCAGAAGCGTACCGGAGAACTTCCAGCAAAACTGCTTGAGTGTAAACCATGCTACGACGGAGAGAAAATATAATAACCATACATTATTAATCAAAAGGAGAACTTCCCACTTTATTGACATTGTGTCATTTTGTATCCCGATTTGGCCTTACTTGGCTTTATCAGCGTAGGAAGGACCTCGGTCGTAACCAATGACCTCATCGATTTCCTGCTGAACCTTTTTTTGGATACTAGGATTGAGGGTCATATGGAGGATTCCAAACTCGAGAGCACTGTTTGTTGTGTCAGATCCCCCCAGAAACATGTCTGTCAACACTGCAATGAAGGACTCGTCTATGGAAGAAATTTGCGTACGTATATGCATAAGTACAAGAAAAATCATTTATCAGCCAAGGTTGCACACTTTCTTTCTGGCCGTAAACGCATTTTTTACGCATGAATAGGTCAACTACAGGACTGGAAAGAACTTAAGCTAAGGGACAACTTCAACTTCAGATTAAGTAAAAAAACATTTATTTAATTGCTCTCATCCACTCAAGGATTCCTTGATATGTACATCAAAAATCTATCACCGTATTGCTAATTATGCATGTTTAAGTATACAGATTCTGTATAGCTATTGTTACGTATTGTATTGAATTAGAAGGCGCACAATGACCCTCAATACTCAAGCATACGAACGGCCACTACTTTGTTTGTGAGAAAAACATTATCTGAATTATGGGCAGTTTACGGCTGATTTCGTTTAAACGACTAAGTCGCGATAGCGCTCTAATATATGTAGATTCTATTTGGTTTTGTTATACGCATGGTGATTTTGACAAGCTCGACAACCAGCTATTGCAGGTTCCTTGGTTTTAAGGGGATGACAGAAATCATTATTCAAACTCTACAAAATACTTACAAATGACGTTCACTCGTTGATAAAACCTGATCTGAACGAAACTTTTCTCACACATTCACCCCATCATGTAATGACCCAATGTGACCTTCGTTCTTGCCAATTTCACCTACAGCCGGAGAAAACAAAATTGGTAGCCCCGGCAAAAACACGTAAAAGACAAGAGAGAGAAGAAAGTAAGGATGAATACGAAAAAATCAATGCAAGACTCCAATTGTATTATTTCCACCTCCAATTATATTATTTTCGTGCCTCGCATTGTTTTTCTCGTATTTATCCTTATTTTCTTCCCTCTCTTGCCTTTTGTATGTTTTTGCCGGGGCTTTCAATTTTTTTTTTTTGCTCCGGCTGTAGGTCGAACTGGCAAGAACGGAGTCCACATTGGGTCATTACATGGTGGGGTGAATGTGTGGGAAAAGTTTCGTTCAGATCAGGTTTTATCAACGAGTGAACTTTATTTGCTAAACACACTGCATTGTTTTTTACCTGTATAATAATTGGGATCTTTTCCAGCGTGGTTGTCAATCTGTTTCAGGAAGCTGTCAATGAGATCCAGTGGTTCGTCAAGGAAACGTCGTTCGACTCTCCGCTGAGCAATGACTCTCTGAAATAAAATGTTCCGTAGAGGAAACCACTTCGTAATTAGGATAAACTATTATATAAATTTCCACCTAATTGTAAGCTGCAAAACTGGACGAGAAAATGGGAATGAATGTACATAGTTATGGCACGAATGTAAGAATAGATGGTGGCTTTATCAATATTTACTTTTGACAATATTAATTAAATAGAATCCCACTCTTAGTTTCGCGGAATGTTCAAGGTTTCAAAGACAAAGCCGTGAAGGAGATTTGACGACATTGACCAGTTTATCCGTCTGAGGAATACCAGTAACTTATACAGATAACATGCATATATATTACATACACTTACTTGCCTCAATTTATTGTTGGTGAACCGTGTATAATCCTCCAGCACGGTTAAGAAAAATTAATGAGAAAAAAAAAGTATGAGCAGCGTATGTTAATATTGAAGCTATCGTCTTTGATTTTTGATTAAGATCATCGACTGCTTACATGAACAAGTTTTTCTACACTGTGTTTTTCCACACATGCGAGAGGTGAACGAGTAATTACTTTAATCCAGATGTTTTAATTTGGATATTTCGAATAACAGGCGGCAATCGGCAATAGTTAATACTGTAAGTAGTAAAATTAAGCAATTTACCAATAAGCAAGCACACCTATAAAAGATTAGGACATTAATTAGCAATGGGAGTTCAGAACAATTACGAGTGTTTGTTGATATTATTAGAAACTTATCTATACCTATTTAACTCCCTAAAGTCAAAACGTGAGAACGTATACATATGCATATATGTATACATATACATATATGCATATGTATACATATACATATATGCATATGTATAATTATACATAGGCATACGCATATATATACCTAATGTAAGTATATTATACTCGTTCACTCGCTGTACCACCTCTGCGCCGTCGACAAATAGAAACCGACGCTGTGATCATTCTGACGGGGTAACGTAAGAAATTGCAACAAGGCAACTGCGATTGGTGAAAGCGCATTCTGATTTAAGAATTCAATGGTTCTGACCAGACGTAATAGTTTATGAAAAAAGAGAATGGAGAAAGGATTATACCTTGAAGAAGTCATGAAAGACCTGGTGACTTTTCACCCAAGAGTCATGCACTGTGAGCTTCGGAATGTGTCTGAGCCATGGCAGAAAGTCGACGGGAGTGGCGCCCACGTTGAATCGTCTATTAAAACTATTACAGCTGTCCAGCAGAACTTGAACGATGGGATCGTCACAGTCGAATCTCGCTCCGGCCATTAAAGTCCAGATGATGTTCAGCGAATGAACTTCGAACATCATGTGAGGGCTCAAAATCCCTTCCCCGTCACCATTGAGGACAGACTTTGCAAGGCGTTTGTGAAACTCCTCTACCTCGAACAAAATGAAGTTCTCCATATTGCGCTGACGATGAAAGCCCAGCTCATGCAAAGTTTTCACTGTAAAGCGTCGACTGTGCTTCCAATACTCGCCGTTACTGAACAAAAGCCCGAGAGGCTTCTTAAACGTTCCCTCGTACAGAATATGGTCGGAGGGCAGTCGATTTACCAACTCGGGGTCATTCATCACTTGCTTGGCGATGTGTAAATCGTTGATTCCCACTACAACAAAAACAAAGCATTATAGCCTTTGAGGGCTTACCCCTGCGCAATTTGGAGTTACCTTAACAAGAACTAAGACATAGGGCTTACCACAGATTTGATTGGGCAGTTTTGCTGAAAATATCGGTCCATGAATCTTCCCTGCAATGTCAGCCAGGATGTAGTTAGGGAGGCCCAGTTTTGGAATTCCAAACAAGAGCAGATCCCAGAAAGAATGAAATCCTGAGATTAAACAAATAAATTGTACACCAATTTTGTGCAAAAAAAAAAACTAATGAACGAAAACAAACGATTTCATAAAAATGTATTATCCGATAGCGGATCTTTTTTTAGTGAGGCGCACCTGGGGGTAAATTTTTGTAATCTCGCTTGTCTTTGGCACAAAGTATGGCAATTGCCAGAAATATAATTAGAATCACTAGAACAGGCCACATGGTTATTGTTGTAGCTGTCGTCCAAAGCACTTCAATCTCTGTGCTTGTCAACTCCAGTAGGGGAAATGAACTGGCAGCGGATGTGAAAAATATTGTAATATAAGTGTAGAACATATGTTCCAGCATATTTGTGTGCGGAACCAGACTTGTTGATTGGTGGATTTCCACATCGCAGGCATACGTCCATCCTCGCTGACATTGTGGGGGAGGGGAAAGATTGATTTATTAGGTACATCCCCGTAGGAGGAAACGTGCGTGGACTGTTACAACCTTCTCATTGTACTAGCTCATGTTTGCAGACAAAGGGCATGGAGAGCGTCCTGCAAACTTCCCTTGAACCAGAGACGTACATTCCTGGTTCTCCCCTTGAAAGCAGCCCAAATTGGGGTAGACCGCAAATGAAATAGCCCAACCAAAGTGAGTCCCAATTCACCTTATAAAAAGTGAAACGACGAAACGAAAAGGTATCATCGACAAATCAGATTGGATACACGGAAACAACGTTTAGTGTTGTGAGATGACAGGAAGTGGTACAGTACCCAAATTTTTGCAATTTGTCTCTTAAGTCAACTATAGCCAAATCAAATAACGTGCAGCTGTGATGGACGTGATTCCAAGAAGAAATTAAGAGTTCGCTATTATGTCAGAAAGGTTGTAAAAGTAATTTGTGAACTGAGGGGCAAATGGATACGCCAAAATGATATAATAATATTCAGAGAGGAAATGAATAACGCAAAGGTCATGTTTCATTTGGCATAACACTCGCTTGTTCGTAAATGATAAAAACAAAGCAATTATGCGATATGTAAGTATTTACATGTATGCTTTTCTAATTACCGCTACCGCTGTCTCCACATTCAGACGTGCGTTGAGTGGGTATCTAGTCGGAGATAACTACGGAAAAAAACTATGTGTATAAAGGGAGGAAAAGGTCAGGGGATCACGTACACAGGCTTGGCTTCCTCACCTTGAACAAGTTTAAGGTACTCCGTCATGTCATGATTTCATTTTTATTGTGGTATCAATGCTTTTGCGGGTTGAGAGAGAAAGAAGACAAGAGGGCAATGAATTTGAAAGGACATAGAGACATTGCAGGCACGGTTAATTAAACAGAAGCTGAATGAGAGACGAGAAGTAAAACATGAATTCGTATGCAGGATGCAATAGCAATTATTGGGTACTGATACCTGGCCAGAAGGAAAATATATTTATTGGCTCGGATTCATAAGTTGCCAGCAAGTGTGCGTTGTGGCAGATCAATTAAAAGTAAGTAAATATGTGCTGATTAGGAACATGATGAAAGGTCGATGTTTAATTAATCGCTAAAGCGACCAAACTTGTTCGGAAAGAATTCCCTCCTCCTCGGCATTATTACTATATAATGTATATAAGAGAAGAACAATAGACAACAGACGCCACACCGCCACTCTCATTCAACACAGACTGCATGCACTTCTTTAGCCTCCATATAACACCCCTCATTCAACGATCACCATTTGACACACGAATAAAAGGAATTTGACGTGAGTCTCACACATCTTCAGAGATCAATCAGAGAGCTTGGCGCTTACCTATATGCTTAGCTGATGCGAGTGTACAGTCAAATATTGGCAGGTAGTTGCAATTTGGTAATAGATGATTATGAGAGGTGAAATAGAGACGTATACATATATACGTAACGGCTAACGGCACATAAATGGTGAGAACTGTAAACTGATGCTACTTACTATACGTCGACTCTCACAAATGCTCCCATGTAAATGAGTATGTAATATGGCAATTGGCAAGAGTCGAGTGAGTCTAATAAATTATTTTGCAGGATGTAATGTAAACATGTGAAGTGAAGTGGGGCATACACAATAACAAATGTTTTCTAGAGTCCCGTAGAAACTATAACCAGCATCAATCAATACCGGACTTTATTAGCTAATACACATTACTACTACTTCATATAATATGCAATTACCTGCGAAATAATCATTAGATGTTAAGATATTTCTACTTGCATCCACAAAACTTAGCAATACGTATTATGTACAAAACCAAAGTAAGCCGGGATAAGCAACAATCCAGTCTTTCTTTATGCATCACGTAATACACATTTCGAAGCCGAACTTTTAACCGACGACACTAGAACCTTGGTTATCTAGTTTTATTAAATAGTTTTACAAAAAGATTAACAATGATTAATAATGAAACTTGATAACACTATATGCTAAAATAGCGAAATATTTTCAAGTGCAAATTAGTGTGCAAAACGATAGTGACATCATTTTTGTTTCACATCTGAGAACCAGTAGAGCACAGTCAGCATACAAATAAGTCAGTTGTTTAAGTAATACCTATAAAATGGAGGATGGATAGGTAATGTTGCTTTACCTTTGTCAAGAAAGGACGTGATGAAATCGAGTTCCAATCTGCAATTATTGTACCATGTACCACTACTGTAATATGAAATTGGGTCAGGTTCAGTACACGACCCTTGTGAGGTGAATAAAACAGAAACAACGGTCGCTTCTAGAACCTGTGATTGGGAACCTGCGGGCTTATTCTCGAAACAATCTTACGATAAATTCAATGCAATTTCTTATACACTTGTGACCTACGACACGATCCTTTCGAGAATAAGCTTCCAGGAGGGTCATTCTCGAAAGGTTCGTGGGTCGTAAGTTCGTCAGCAATTCTGTTGTATTTGTCGTAAGATTGTTTCGAGAATAAGCCCCCCGGGGGTCTAATTCACAAAAGATCTTACGATCGAAACTGATCGTAACTACCATTTACGTCTTACGGAGCTACAACAAGTTTTGATCGTAAGATCGTGCGAGAATTAGACACCAATATTTAATCAATCATTTTAATTCTGTTACAGGAGTTAAAGCAATGGCCTTTATTGATTAACATTTCAATCATCATCATCCTATTTAAAAATATCAAAGTTACGGATCACAGTTGTTTCTCGAAAACTCTTAATCAAGAGCATAATAACCTCCCGAAAAAATTAAAAAATCATACTTATGTAGGCCTGTTTTCAAATCAGAATGTACTAACTAACTGATGTTTACGATACAGTTCTATATTTAAAAAAATAGGGCAAAGAATTATTATAGGAATGTAGCTTTTAGTTCCGCTGTTAATATCGGTTAGCTTTCTATTTCCTTTGTCGATAATCGCTGAATACGCACTAGAATATACCCCTAAACTGAAGAAGTGAAAAATGACTTCGTGACCTGAATATCCTACAGTTGTACGAATTAAGATTGTGCAAACATAGTGGTTGGTAACAACCAGTAAAAAATAAAATAATGTGTATACCACACATTGCACGTACTTCGTTTCAGATAGCTTAGTGCATAAAATAGTGAATTTAATCAATATTTTCAATATGAAAAGTAGATCGACTTAGATTGCTTTCAGGGTTTGCAGGAATTTTAAGTGCAGGATCGCTGGTTGAATTAGATTCAGGAGCAAAGGGACTGGGAGGAAATGAGGCTGGAGTGGAATTTGTGGGGGTTGTGACTTGACCCCACCAACTGCTGATTGCTCCTTTTGCCTGAAATAAAGCACCTCCAACGACTTTTCCTGTTTGAGCCACCGCTCTGCCTGTGTTAGTAACAGCCTGATTAAATTTTCGTCCTCCTTCGGAATTCTGCATTGCGCTACAACACAATTCAAGTTTTAATCATACCTCCAAAATACGGACTATTCGTTCTCGGAAAAGCCTACCGGAAACGTGCAGATGAGTGAGAAAGCTACAAAAACAATAACTTACTGTGACAACTTGATTTTCATATCATTCATCGATATGTTCCCCTCATTGGGATGGCCAGGGCAAATGGAGTAAATACCCGGAGTGTCCCGCTCCTCGGAATTAACATAGCGGTTCCACACATTCCAGTGCTGTGTAGTTTGCCAAGCTTGTAAATACGTGTTATTAAAGCATTCTCGCTGACGACTGCCTTCGTCCACAAGACTAGTTCTCATCATGCACATAAGGTAATATTTGAACTGTGCACGAATCCATTCATCGCCTCCTTCCCAACCGACACCATCCATAAACGTATCTTCTTCATACCTCCGAGTCCCTTCTTGCGTGACCTGCCGGACTATGTTTTCAGCAAAACGTAGATCTTGGGTCGTTGGAGTTAAAATACGCTTGAGAGTCGGACAATGCACTTCAATACTTCCATCTTGCATCTGTACACAAGGAGGACCGGATTATTTAAAGTACACTGTATGACTGTATGCACCTGTGTTTGTGTACTTGTTACAAATAAGATTCAAACGAGAAACCCACCTCCACGATTATATCCGCCAGGTCCTTCTTTTGTTTGAAAAGAATGTTAGTAGCACCAACGATGAAACCCTTCACGTTAGAATCCATTAGGAGATCCAAATAATTTAAAGACAGGTAAGGGTGACACAAATAACCCTGCAGAAATGAAAACACAGCAATTAATTTTTACAAAATGTTTCTTCTGCATTCAGCGCTACTACCACGGATTAAATTTATCTCACTTAACCAATAACTCTATCTCACTTTGGTAAATATTTGAAGAGGAAGACCAGCTTCTGAAGGTTTAATCTGCACAGCAGTTAAGAAATCAGGAAGATCTTCACATTTATCTAAAGGATCTGCCTCTGTTTTTTCATTATCCATTGAGGCTGATTTCTTAATTGTCTCTGTATCTTCAGCATTTTGATCGAGTCTTTTGTTGCCTCTTTTGTCAGGTTCCCACTCCATCGATTCATTCAATCTTTTCTCATTTGCTGGTTCAGCCTTATGGCTGGTACGGGATACGGAAGCAGTGGATGACTTTTGAGTATCTTCTTGAACATCACTGTTACCGTCGTCAGACTTATCTTTGTTATTTTTAGTGTTTTCTTCAGATGAGTAGCTAAAATTCGGATTAATGGATAATGTTTTAGATGTCCGTACACATGCAGATTCCGTTAAACCGTACTCAACACTAAGCGGCAGAAGTGAGATAAGAGTCAGCAAAGCAGAACACATTTTTCCAACAGAGGGGCCGCGAAATAATACTTTCTTCTCCAGTAGTAATAATTTGAATAGCATTACGACTTGATGCCTGAACGTGAACACTAAATCTCGAGGTGAGAGACCCACGAAGGTTTCGGGTGTATCTAATAATTCAGCGGTAAGACATGCGTTGAGATTGTGAAATGCTTCTTCTAGAAGAGCAACCTGCGCGAAATCTCCTTCGCGAAAGTACGCAGCAGTTATCAGGGCCATCTTGACTTGAATGTGACCATACAAAGGGTAACGACTCAAAATGCAAACCGATTTCTGCACTGTGCTTCTGGTCACGTCTTCTGGTTTATACTTTAGCTTATCTGCATCGATTTGCTGGTAACAAGCAACACCAAACACAGTTTCCCGAGGATTTTCCAACGATGGAAGGTGAAAGTACACGGTGTCTCGATCGAAATTGTGAGCGCCATCTGGCATGGCCAACGTTGGCAGATGCTTCCACGCTGTCTTCTCCAAATCCTTTTCCAAAGGAGGAAAAGCAAATTCGACCTGAAAACATTGTAAATAATGATTAAAGATACAGTGCAAACAATTGATCACTGTGTACGCTTGATCAATCTTGATTGAAGTACGCGCACCTGACACCCCCGTTTGTGGTGAAAACCAACCACAATTACATGGTAAATAGGAAACGTTATATTCATTGTTGAATCAGCGGTACAGGTACAACAATTTTAAGCAATAGGTCGGGTCGTCTTCGTATTTGTTGATACGGCCTTCGTACGAATAGTACATGCTTCAGAGTACGGTATCTAGCACACGCACTTTCTCTGCTTCCAAACATTCCTACGAATACAAACCCATCTGTAAAAAACAAATATGTATAATAGAAACAAAACAAAAGCTATATTCCACACATGCCCGGACAAATCTCAACTACTTTGTTAATGTATACGGAAAGAATACACAATGGTTGATTGAACGATACAGCAATTATAATTATTATAATTACGACATAACTAACAATTAACACAAGAAACCAGACTTATAATTCAACCCATACACGAACTAAACAGGAATAATGAAGGTATGGTACCATGTACTCGATGTACATAGTTTTAGTTATGTATAATTTGTAAAATACATCAGCAGAAACTAAGAAACAAACATTTTACGAGTATATCCATGTCTATTTTTCACCAGTACACATCAATGTCGTGTGGAGATGTTCTTGTTATTGCGATTTTAGTGGGCGTACGCTAGATAACTTTTGCTTTTACTACGTTTTAAAAGTATTTACATTTTACCGTTTATTATTAAACTGATAATTAAAATGACAAAATTCTGAGAATAATGCTTTGTTATGCTCACCACGCTAATTCCCAGTAAAATCTTCACCTATAGTTAAGCGAAGTGCAAAGACAAAGCAGTACAATGACCGATTGTGCTGAGCTGCGAGTCCGATTCTGATTCACCGGACGGGCAGACGGGAAGTGTCCTTTTGCTTACCCGATCGCAGCTTGCAATTTGCAATATTGATGTGTGAACTTGTGAACGTACAACAGTCGACTTCTTGGGCTCAGAATTTAAGTTTGGAATGTCAACATGATGGAGTGCGACAACTGTTGAAAGTTTAAACAATTCAAGGATCCGAGTATACTATTTTGCACTAAATACGAGTATATATACCACAAATTAGAGCAGTAATGTGTTTAGTTGTGTAGCGACAGATTTACTCACAATTGGGGAGAGTGAGAGCACAGATTTGTTATTCATATACATATGTATACTTCCCTATATATTAAACTATATACGCCTATTCTTGTGCAGCTGCAGCTGGTTGCTGCTTTATATATATACTATTTGTGCTATGTATGTCCTTTTTTGCCTGTATGTGTATACTGCCGTTTGCTCTGCCTCTGTACTAGCTCTGTGCCGTCTGTGCCATTCTCTGCTATCTCCTACACTGCTACCCGTCAATGTCAATGTTCACTTGGTAGCACAGAGCAAGTTGAGGAAGTAAAATTTAGATTTTGAGCGGACAGAGCGAGGGAAAATCGAACAGCCCAGAGCGAGCATCGAGTCTCCGGAACTTCTCGTTTTACGTAAACTATACACATATGCCCGCCCTATTTGCTTTTTTACTTCAACTGTTCAACTTTTAAAAGCTTTTCCCTGAATCGCCTGAATGATTAGCGAGATGTGTAAATGTATTTTACTAAAAAACGAATGCAGATTAATTTATATTCAAGGACACTTGTGAAAGATAAGTAATGACTTGATTTGTGAAAAGTTTCAAATCAGCTGCTTTGTCGGTATTCTCTCGGTGAATTTTTGGAAAGTCGTCTAAAAAGGCTATTTTGGAGAGTGTCCCTCAATATGGTCAAAAGGTGATCACCGGCGTTTTAAACATGATTTGTTTACTCAATGTAATAAATGATGATAGTTCATACGAACTTCGGTCTATCTTGACAGAAAGGGGTGAAGATTTCATATCAGTAAATTGCAAAATGAGGCCTCAATAGAAAATACCTCCCTGTACAGAATTAAATGGGCTCCATTAACCCCCCTGTGGATGTGGATATTCCTGCTTAATTTTGTCTCTTTTACCCTGACACCCTGCATCCATATTCTCCGGCATCTACAATGGGGAAGAGTTTTTGAAATAAATTATCAGTAACAGCTTGCTGCAGGTGACCACATTTGGGGACACTTTTGTGGCCCCAATCAGGGGCCCAGGACAAAATCAACGGTTTTTTAATGAATCCAAACTTGTAACATTTGTAATATTCAATTTTGATTAAGAATTCCTGTAATAGGAAAGGTCCAAAATGATCGAAAACGGGTTGAGTTGAAAGTGCTTTTATTTGTATGACCAGGGACCCCTACGATATGCGGGAGCCGGACTACACATCCAGAGGACAGTTCATCCAACACTTTCGGTCACATATAAATCGGCCATAAAAATTTCGGTCATCAACTTTTTCATACACTCGACATTTCGGTCACGACATAATTCGGACAAAAACATTTTGTCCAGAAATTATTTCGTTCACATTCACAGCCATTATTGTTATCATACAAAAGCGAATTCAGATTCTTCAAGTTCATACAAAGCGCATTTCGGACATCTGCATTTCATAAATGTCAACATACGATGCATGCCAGGTTTTCCAACGCGTGCAAAACCGGCGCAACTGCTTAACATATATGTGAAATCCGTTTCGCCTCTCCTGGCTCAACGGATTGGCCGATTTGGCTGCAAGTTGGTTTAAATAAAACATAGCGAAGCAAAATATCTCAAATTTTATTTTCGGATGTTCGCAAATATTTCTTGGCCAACAATGGCCGAAAATGTATAATTAAATTGCGTTCTTCCAAATTTGGTCGAAAAGATACGAAATTAAAAAAAATAGGCCGAGATAATTTAATTGTTTACAATTAGAGGAAAACCGCACTTAAATTGGTACAATGGTTCGCCCGTAAGAAAAATTTGGAATTTTTTCATCCATTAACGAAGGTGTTCCACAGCTTAGCATCCTGAAATCAAACCAATCGACGCATTTTGACCTGATGTGCACCAGTACATAAGAAATCATTCAGTTTAAAATTTTCCAAACTGTTACGCTTTGCTAAAATGACACACATATTGCGTAAAGCTATCTTTGAATTCCACATAGGTATATGTTTTTTTAATTTCGTATTTTTTCGCCCAAAATCGGAAAAGCACAATTTCGCATTAAATACCCTTCACCCTGTGAGGGGCGTGCACATTTTCGGCCACCTTTTGGGTTGGTGGGTCGCAAAAATCGCTCCATTTACCACCATGGTTTTGGGATGTTAGGGGTATCAGTGGGTTTCAAAATCACCAATTTCAGGTGTCGCAATTTCTGGCACGTCCCAGAAACCCAGGATAGGTCGGAACGAAGCCGCCGTTTTATACCTCCGAAAATCTTCGAAAACCATAACGGGAGGGCGCACGTTAAACAAGCATGAAGTTTTGCATGATTAATCATTTTATGCACATTTGTATCAATACTGTGGCTCCTAGCATGAACGTGCATAAGCATAACATTTCTTGCATCAAAGTGCATGGCAAGTAAATACGTACATTAGAAAGCTAGAAACTGAGACTAAAGTGGATAACTTTATTATAACCTGGATCCTAACTAATCGAATGCAATAATCGATGAAATAATAGAATAATCGGATGCAAGGAATAATTATTTAGGAAGGATGCATTGGATTATCCCTTCATTACTACAGGGCTACAGGGATTATTGAGGAAGGTTGTAAAAACCAGAACTTCTAACCTATGTACTGTATACATATACTCTGTAATGTAAAATTATAATTTATTATAATTATTTAAATGTCTATCTCTGGAAATCAGTGCTTAAATAAATGCCTTGGAAAATTCCCACAATTCATTCCGGCAGATTCCAGAAGTTTCGAGGAAAGCCGTTATTTGATTACTTCTATTAATCCCTCCCAGAAACACATGTTATTGGACACCAGGAAAACGTTCTGAGTCCATATGCGCCGCAAGTGTGCTGTACAAAGATACAAGTTGCGCAGAATGCGTTCTTGCAAGTCATTGCCGTGGCCCATGACTAATACTAGCAGTAATGACTAACATTTAATGGTGATTGGCCAGAACATGAACGTTAGCAGCCCAGGAAACGTTTTCAAATTTTATTTTAGTCTATGGAAATGTTTAGGTTTACGAACGTTTTACGCCTCTCCTGATTCTTGTCAGTGGTTCATTAACTGCTAACTAAACCATAAGCATGATGAAATGGTGAGGAAACTGAGAGGGAATTGGCGATTTCCAGTGAGTGGCTGAGTGGGACTATGCGTGGGTGCGTGTGTTAATTTTCCCTCTGGCCGCTGGCCGGAATCGTGGTTCGGTGCCGGTGGGACTCCGCCCAGGAGGCGGGGCCTGGCCAAACAATGACTTCCCTTGGTGGAGGGACAAGGATTGGATGATTGGATTCATACGTATTTTTAGAAATCCCGCCTCTCCGGGCGCAGGCGCGCATGGGGGTTGTGTGCCTCAGTTTAGGTAGGACTGCTCTGCCAGTATGTATACGCATAGGAAGAAAGGAAGAAGTCGCGTCCATTGCCCATATATTGGTGATCATCCACATCCACAGGCCGGGGACAGAGAGAGAGTGGAGGAAAAGGCTTGGGACTTGTCAGTGTGACGGAGAAAGAGAAGAAAAAAAAGTCTTTTTCTTTTCATGCTTGTTGGGTGGTGAGAAGGGAAAAGTGGAAGGGAGAAGTGGCCAGTGGCAGTGTGGAAGGATTTGTCGGTGGACTTTCGAATGTGACGAGTGGATCCTACCTCAACCTCGCTCCAAAAGACTCTCGTACGGAACGCAGCTTTATTTAGCGGCGTGCTCAACTCGCAAATCCCAAAAATTGTGCTTCATCGCGAAATTCAGTAAGCTACATTCGGAATGTCGGAGAACAACCAGGTCAGTTTTAACTATTTTATTACTAATATATTTGGTCACTTCATCATGTGACGATGTCGGAGGTCATTATTTGAAGTCCGTCGGAGGGACTGAGAATCGTATTCTTTGCGGGGTTTCCCACAAGTTACGAGACGTGCATTTGGAAAAGTCAGTAAGTGAGCATAGCAATATACTCAGGTCTTGGCTGGTGTGCATGTGTTGACTTGCTGGCTGAAATGCATACCGGAAGGAAGAACTGAAAGCGGTTGAGGGAAAGAGCGGGTTGTGGATGTCAGTTGTGTGAATCCTTTTTTTTTTTTACTCGTACATTTTGGAGTTAAAGTTTAAGGCAAAGCAACTACATTGTCTTGGTCTATTATGTGTATATTGTATATGTTTAGATTTGAGCGCGATATCGAGTGTGGAAAGTTTTCGGGAAGGGAAGGTATCATAGAGCGTTTGGGAGCAGTGTTCTAATTCAACTCACTTTGAGCAGTCACATTTTGTTGAGTATCGACCTTCCTTGCATTAGACACACTACTTGTTCTTGAAAAAAATTACTTGACAATGGCAAGTTCAGCTATTTTTGTGGTCACCGGTAGTTGGTTGAGAGTTGCTTTAGTGTAGTAAACATGTAGACGCCAAACAACCAAGTGTTTCGTGTTAGTTATACTTTTTCAAAACTATGGGTAGTTAGTGTAGCTGTTTTTGCCTGAAGGAATGACAATTTGGGATTGTTGGTTGAGTCATTTAAAAGTACTTGAGAGATGTTTGAAAATTAATATTTCGCAGATTTCATTTCACTTACGCTATTGTGAAGGCGTTTCTTGGCTTTGCTTTCCTTCCGGCGGGGGGAGGGTCATTGATAATGCCTTTAATGTCATGCTTTCTTATTTTTCCAGGACACTGGTAAGCAGGACGGCGGAGATGGTAGTTCCGAGTACATCAAATTAAAGGTGGTCGGACAAGACAGCAACGAAATTCATTTTCGAGTCAAGATGAGTACTCAGATGGGCAAGCTTAAAAAAAGTTACAGTGAGCGCGTGGTAAGTTTTAATTAACAATGTTCTGGGGTTAGAACTAGAGTAATTTGTCTTTTAATTTACTTGGAAAACGATTTTGTAAACTTGAGCGTTCCTTTTCTCGCTTTTTCCAGGGAGTACCCATGACGTCTCTCCGATTCCTTTTCGATGGGCGGCGCATAAATGATGACGAGACTCCGAAACAGGTATTGCGGATTACAGAATGTGAATTGTGTGCCTGGACATTTCCTCTCTATTTTTTATTCATTCGGAAACTATTCTTGTTTGTTTTACAGCTTGAGATGGAAAACGATGACGTCATAGAAGTGTACCAAGAACAAGTAGGTGGGAGCAACTAAATCCTCTGCACCTGGATCTTACGTGTATGTACGGTTCTCTCCGGATGCAAATTGTTTATTTTATTCTTAAGTCTTTATATGATTGTACCGTAATTTCACCTTTATTCAATTTTGTAAGTTCAGTGGTTATTGCAGTTTTAACATATTAATTAACTGAACAGTTTTCACGGAAACAGTTCAGTAGCCTCATAGTACAGTGTAAGGATTAAGATTTTTTACAATTCCTCTCAGTAAATCACTTCTTAAAAGATACTTTTATTGTAATGATTAACTACTGTTATTAGTCGAAATAAGTTTTGTATTTAATTTCCTGGTGATCGAGGCATTCTTGCAGTTTTGAATGAGTTACAAAATATACATAGTTTTCTTCCTCATAAATGGTGTATTTTTTTTTTTTGTGAAAAAATGACATTAAAGGAGTTTGTGTAGAAAATGTGTGGCCTGATTTTTTTTCACGTTCATATCAGCATAAAAATACAATATGGCTTTACTATTTGGTGCAGATAACTAATAGTGCACTTGTTAAGCATCATATTTGTTTATAGTAATGCATGTACTCCCAAGACACGAAGGAACGACAACTGCTTTATAAGTGTTACAATAATAATTCATTTTAAAATGCCTGCGTAGTCACTGAAGCACTATTCTAGATACAGTTCCCTATTAAAACTTCGTCTACGGCAATATTGCCAGATACTAATCATATGCCAGATAAACTAAAATCCGAGAGATATAAAGCGCCTTTTGAGCTTATAGTTATAATAAAAAAAATTAGGAAATCACACATTTTGATTGGCCAGTACCTGAACTATTCTCGGATTGCGGTAAAAGGTAATTTAAGTAATTATTTTACTTGAATAATGAAAGTGCTAATCGATTTATATGGCCATATCTTTGTGCTTCGGATCGGAGGTAAGAAAGTTGGAATCCTCGTGCACTGCACGACAACCTCAAATGCTGGTATAATCGCGCTCACTCTGCGAACTATTTTCCTGACCAGGCGAGTAGAAAACGAAGGTGGGTGGTGCAAATAAATAATTTTTCCGAGCACACTCAGTTTATTGATTAAAAATTATTTATTGTGTATGTGCACATGTATCAATTTATGTGTGTATGTATAAAGTGACATCTTTTTTATACGAAAAGGTACATTAAGATTAAGGAAGTACATCCTGCCGCAAAAGTGGTGTCTAGAATTTTCTTCCAAAATGTGCATCAGCCGTAAGCCCTGAGCTGGGCGCGTATAATTTGTCTTCCTCAACATACGCTGTGAAGCGACACAACAGCGCTTCGAGGTTTGCAAAGATGTTATCATATCGATTTTCTTGAAAGTCGGCAAGAATAAGAATACAGCCAAATTCTCGCGTTACCTTTTTTATTTCGCCGAAAGTAAGCCAAAAACCGTATTTTTTTGCATTATAAGCTGGCCTAGTCGGTAATTATGCTTCCGCCATAGTTTTCCAAAGGCATCCAAAATACCCACTACAAAATTATTTCAAGCTTTTTTATGCGTCTATTTTCGGTCAGAGGAGGCGAAAATCGAAAAAATAAACAAGACAAATTAGAACATTGTGATTTACATATTCAAACCCTATTTCATGAAAATCCAATAAATCATCGATTGAAGACCTCTTAAAAAACGAAAAAAAAAGGTTTTACGTCTATTTATTCCAAGCAAAAATAGAACAAAAGGTTGATCTATAGAGAATTTCGTTTTACATATTCTTACCGATTTTGATTTTAATGAATATTCAATAATTATCGACTATGCCAGCGGAAACAGAAAAAATCACGGATTTGGCATGCTTCCGGCAAACGAAGGCGAAAATCGAAATAATAAATAGTAACGTAGTAACGTTTCGACAAGTGATTAGGTAATTCTATTCGCTTATTCTTACCCATGAAAATCAATATGTCCAGATGGCAACGCCTTTGCAAACCACGAAACGCTGTGGTCTCCGTTGAGGCGTCAGAGCGTAGAATCATTACATGTTTCTACGCTTGGGGTTATCGCCTGATGAAACTTGGGCGAAAAATTTCAGACATGAGATTTACGATTGGAGAATTCGGATTTACTTATTACATGTATAGATATGTATAACAATAATTATAGCTATTATAACTGTAACAATTAAGGCGAGTGTTTCGGCAATCTACCATTGATAATATTAAAGTAACATTTAATGATGTTCGGAGGTTGAAGTCCTAGGTTTATGTTCAATGCATTCCTTCAGAGTAAACTTTCACAATATCCGAAGGCGTTATTGCTTCGTGAATAGTAGCGTATGAGGATTTCCATTTACAGTAAGCGTTATTTTTCGAAATAATAATAATAAGAACATGCTTAATTTGCGTTATTGCGATAATGACCAATAATATGATATCTACCATTAAATTGCGAATCAATAATCGAAAACTCGTGGCGATCCTGACCGATATTTAATATTTCTTAATACGTAACAAATGATTTATTTATTTATATGTATTATGTATATCTTACAAAATTCTTAGCAGTAAAACTAGTCACAGCCACCGCAGATATAGCATTGCATTTATCTAACGATGAATTTACACAATATTATATTTCATGTATGCACTGTGTATGTTATGTACATTACCAGAATATTATTGCTTACACAGATAATTAGTTCAGTTAATAAATCACGATTGATAGGAGTGTTATTCTTGTTACAAGCTTGTTACAGTAGTTATTTTCTCCACATACAATGTGGGTGTTGTAATACCGCTTTACATAAAATTACAAATGACAACTACATTTAAATAAATACGCATCAAATGATAATAATATTATTGACGATAATGGAGCGAATAGAATGATGAACGTAGTTAGCGAGAACTTGTAGATACTGTACCAAATGGATTAATAAATAGCACCTTACACCGCTACTGCAAGTCAAAGAGAGTCGCGGTGCCAAACCCATTTTTTAGGAGTGTGGTCAAAACGATGGCATCCCCATTGTTGCTGAAGCAAAGCATAACGCTCTTTATCTAAAAATAACGGCCTTCCTCTCCTGCAAAAATAATTAATAAAAATAATGTATTATTAATTATTATGTAAAGTTAAAACCGAGTGGCCAAAGAAAAATCACTTACTTCAGATCACGATCTTCCTCTCCGTAAGAATCTAAGTAGACAGAACCCCATATACAAACACGTCGCCCACGGAAGACAACGATTGTGGAGAGATTAATGCTCAAGAAGATAGCAGTTCCTGCACCACAGTCGAGCGCATGTTGTACAGTTTCGTACATATTACTACCCTGCTGCTTGCAACAAGACTCCCGCATGCAGACAAGTACACCACAAATAAGGCAAACATTAGGATCCTTAGGCACTTGTCCACAAGTAGTACAAATACGACGGTGATAATATTGGAAGACTTCATCGTACGCCGAAGGTAACTCTAAAAGGCGTGGTTGATCCCATAATACATGCTGCGTTTCAATAATTCTTAGACTAGATTCGCGAGCCCGAACAATAAAGCTGATCAGATCTTCACACCAAGTCCAAATAGCAGTAAGTGGTGTGGGAGAAATCCATCGCAGGAACTTGTGGGCCTTAAATATGTCCAACAAAGTTTCTTCACTGGCAAATGGGTCCACGTTCTGGAGCTGAAGCTCCTTTCCTCCCATGCCAAGGAAACGTGCTAAAAATCCGAATTCTTCTGCCTTTGTAGAGATGAATGGCAATTCCTGCTCGTAAATTTGGTGGCGTAAGAGCGCTGCAACTCTCAAAAAAGGTAATAACAGTGCTTGTATCTGACTGTCGATTTCCCTTTCCGTGTACCCCATTTCTTTTTTGTCCTTCAACTTAGATTCATAATCTTTATCACCGAAGTCAGAATCAGGTTTATATAACCGAGACGACTCTAAGTATCGGATGATGTGACCAAACAGAACACTTAACTCATTAAAATCTCCAGTCGTGTTTCTAGAAAGCATTGTTGTTCTAGTTTTCCAGTATTCCCGATCTTTTTCCGTAAAGCGACACGACAAACCACAGAGGATTTGTACGTAAACTAAATTGTATATTGCTTGCACCATTTCTGTAAAGTAGGCTGCAAAAATTAAAAAAAATAATGCAAGTTTTCGCCAGGCAAACCTATATACATAGTATTAATATATTCATTATATTAATACTATATATATATAATATTAATAATATGCAATATGCATACCAATGTTATATCTAACGTACACAAAGCAGTTAAGTATGAACAACAGTATTCGGATTTACCTAAGTCAACGTGCATGGGTAATTGCATGAGCAAGTGCAACAATGTAGTACATGGGTCCCTGAGCAACATAGGCACTTCTCTATCGATAGGCATCAAGGAGGAGTCGGGCAGGAATCGGATGCCCAATATTCTCTCCCAAATTTTCGGTGAACACGGTTCGGTTGACAAGATTCTGTAGTGGTATCCCAGGACATGTAGAAGCGGCACTGTTTTCAAAAACAAAATCTTGCTTAAATAATAATAAAACATACACCACAGGTGGCACCCAGAAAGAACTAGTGTGCTTGGTGTAACTTTTTTTTGTCAATGTGTAAATGTTACTAGTTTCAACCAATATAGCTGTATTAGGTTTCTGACGCGAGTGAAAATCGAAAGTTCTACCTATGCAACATGATTTGGATACCGCTGTAGGGGAAACATTGACAGCTGCTGAAGTTGAAGGCTGGGGTTCGGTAGGGACAGATACCAAATTTCCTCCTCTGGCCACAATTTCTAACTCCAAATTTGTTCGCGCAATAGAACTCACGAACAACAATATGCTTTTTGGAATCTTCGATTGTCCAATCTGAACCATAAGACAAATTAAAATTAGATCATAAACACGTATCAAAGTGACAACCTAAAATTTAAAAAACTTACCTGGCGATATTTAAGCGTTGTGGCATTAGTCATTTCTTCCATGGTTTTCGTGACAGCATCAGTCACTTTTGAAGTTGGGTTTGGAAATGGGTATTCTCTCAAAAGCTTCATGACTTCGAGGGCCACATTTGCTTCTGGTGACGGCGGTATTTCAGGAACAGTGACTTCCGGTGTAAGGGGTACGTGCGGGTTCTTCCTGTCTTTAACTAAAGCACTTTGGCGAATTCCCATTTCCGGACTCAAAGGTAAAAACGAATTTGCCAATTGCCGACAAAATGGACAATAATACTCGCCCCTCTCAATACTCAAATGCGTTTGTCTCTGTTGTGTTCTTAAAACATTCATGTAACCTTTTAGACATTCCATATGAAGATGATGTCCACAACTCTGCACACGAACTCCTCCTTCCCAACCCCCCGAAATGGAAAGCAACCATGACGAGTCGTCGAAATGTGTAGTCAGTTCCTCCAGCCTTTTTTCATTGTAAAACGTCATAGTGTCTTCATTCGTTAGTTCCATTTTTTCTTCGTCATTTGTAGGCAATTTCTTGCCTTTGCTGCTTTTCCTTCTTCGATTTCCCAACACACTGGTGCTTTGCAGAAGAATAACTAATCCCATAGGATTGTCCGGCGTACTCGGACTAGTCTGTTTACATATGACACAATCATATTCAATCGGTTTGATTGACGCTTTATTCTCGTCATCGTCGTCCATATTGTCGCCATCTGTGTCTTTACTTTCATTTAACTGAACATTATCCATGAACTGTTTTTGCTTTTGAGCAAATTCCGCCATCAGCTTCAGTTGTCTTTCTCTGGCTTTCTGTCGTTTCTCCTCTTTCTCTCGCTTTTCCCTTGCCTTTAATTCCTCCTCCATTGTTTTTCTGGGCCACAATTTTTCTCTTGTGGCGACTAACACCTCCCTACACGCATCGTCCTTTGCTGCCACTTGATCCAAAATTTTGCCCACAAAAAAGGGTCCGTCCCCTATTCTATTCAGATTTTCTTTTTCTTCAGGATATATAAGCGAATACAACTCTGAATATGAGAATTTAATGTCCCATGACTGGTGACTTGACTGATTCGCAGAACTACTGGTTAAATCGTCTGTATTTTCGTCTGTGGTTGAGGCATTTGTCGGAGTTGCATGATCACCTTTGTTAATTATTCGAACATTTAATCCAGTGTCAATGCCATTATTTGTGTCATCAATTAATTTTTGAGCTTCTGGGGTTTCCCAAAAAGGTACATAACTGTCAGGAATTGATGAGATTTTTGAATGTAGCTTTAGCAGAAGGGAAATTATACTTTCATTCACCACAACTTGTACAGCAGCATCTCGATTAGCCACCTGTAATCCAAGCGATGAAAACATAAAGCACGACATTTTTGCACATACATTTAATACATTACTGAATGCAGCTTACTAACCGGCGAGTTCCTCTCCACAACTACTTGTAAAGCTCGTTGTCTCTGCGACTCATCTAACTTCAAACCGTCGTCTTCCACAGCTCCTAAATTCAGACAAAAAATTGAAGTTCCTTTTCCAATTGTTTTTAGTTTTTTAGAAAAAGTGCGAACACAAGAGCAGGGTTACGGGGGACACACCAAACACTTTTTCAGTTCAGCTTGTAGCAATCCAGTAGATAATAAAAAATAATTTAACCAGTAATCTATAGCCAAGAAAATATAACCGACGTTGTGAAGATGAAGATACACGATGTCAAAGTATAGGAAATGACTAACATTATTTTTGCGCATTGATACACCAAACACAATGTCAAAAATGTTTTTTTTGTTGTCCAAAATTTTGAAGCTTTTTGTAAATGTGGTTCATGTCTTTGCCTACTCAAATTATTCTTAGCATGTAACAGCTAACTCCGGTAACTGCTAACTCCGTGCACTCGGGCCTGAAAACTTTGATCGAAAAGACCTGCATTTCATACCCCTTAGTGATTCTCTTCCGTCTGAAAAGTCTTAATCGAATATTTGAAACAAAATTTTATTTGAAAACTGTCAATAAAACCTAGTTTTAAACGTCTCGAAAAACTATAGGGAGCTACGAAGGCCGCAGTGATGCATGGTCTCCAAAGTGGCAAGTAGCTAAGTAGCGATTCACACAGGGAGGACTCAGTTTTTTAACATACCCTACACAGGTTATTATTTTAGTAAATAAATATGTATAATCTACTTTCGTTATGGAGCGTAACAAAAAATTAATTAAACCACGAATATGCAATTTGGGAGCACCAGCGATTTCCCTGTACTGTCACCATATACAAGTATACATGTGAATTCCAAAACTAAAATTTCGAAAGTTATTGGCGTTTGGCGGTATAATTATATATTTATATGCAAGGTTGATAACTAATTTTAGTTTAGTACAATTTTCAAGCCAAAATAATATTAACGTGATTTCCAGTCATTATTTTTATGCGTGCAAAACTATTCACATTCCTTCCTGCTGTACTGTACTGTATAGTGCAAAAGGATTGCAAAATAATAGTTTCTATTCGATTGTGTTCCTTAGCCCATGAAAGGTTTTCATACACTTATTCACTCAGAATCAGAACGTAGCGACTAATAAAAAATGTCCAGAAAAACTTGGTGGATCCTGTACATGCTACTGTCTGATGATTCGACCGGTGATATTCGGTGGTACAAATCAAGAAACCAACTACCTTCAAAATGTACAACCACATGAATGAGCCCTTATGTACCAATTACAAGTACAGGGTCGCCTATGTAGTAAAAAAAACACAAATGGTACAAAAAGTGGAAATTACACCTTAGTCACAGTCAGTTTGATATTTACAAGCTAAACCAACAAGCTCAACCTGGAGGTTGAATTATTTCAACCAACAATTACACCTTCCACAGAATCAGTGCCGCATAACATAACTAACTCTAAAATCAATGGCAGACTGGCGAGCTATAGAGAAAGGGATTTAGGTGGAGGAAATGACGACAGCTGTTTACGTCGGATTTGCATTACCTGCACAACAACTTAAGACCGAAAAGAGCGACCAAGAAAACTTCTTCCGCAAAAAGTTATTCAAGAATTACAATCGACGGAATTATTACAATTAAAATAAGGGTCCTTATGCAACCTTCTATTACTTATACGCACCAGGTACAAATAAATACAATACATAGGTACATTGGAACTTCATGCAACCACATTTGTGTCGGAAAGTAATATTAAATTTAGCTCGTTCACCTGACGTACGAGGATCTGGTAGAGCAGGCATTACGGAATCATTTGCTGACTGGGCGAGAGCCATTGTAAGTACTGGTGGAGGTCTCGAGGGTCTTTCAAGTACGGAAAGTGGACCAGTGGTAGAGGAATGGGTGTGCTCTGTTGAAATTAAAATTTTGTTTAATCAACGGTTTCATTAGTAGAGAACACATTAAATGAATTATATCTGCTGCTTACGACCTAAATACTAACACTGTAACTCAATTTCTGAGCATATTTAACCACCCAAAGAGAATAAACTCAAAATTCAACCATCAACAAGTAGCTACATCATCATACTGAATCAATATTTATCTACTCAACATTAGTTTTACTTGTCATGTTTTACGCATTACTTCTAACAACTTATTACGTGTGATGTGTTTATGTTTCAGCATAAATAAACAAACTAACCGGTATTTGGCATAATAGCAAGGGTCGTGTGACCACCTGCAGGGCGTGGATGAGCTTCAGTCGTAGTTGTTGTAGAAGTAGTAGCAACAGCGGCGGAAGTAACAGCAGGTATAAGGTAGTCAGAATTATTTGTAAGTGCAGCTAGACCTGTTTCATAAGAGTCGTCCATTTCGACGTCTCCATCATAACTTTCCACTTCCATGTCATCCACGCTCACATCTACAACCAACCGGTGCAAACAATATGAACATCTGTCACAATCGAACCCAATTTTCTTTCCCCTCACATCCTAAAAGTGGACACTGCATTTTGCTAAATGAATAAGAATAATTTACCTTCTGAATCTGAACGATTGGTTTTCACATACACAGAATCAACTTCTGTACGCAAGTTAGCAAGCAGGCAATCCGTACTATACCATGACGCAAACTCTGTGTCGATTCTTGCGTAGGATACTTCATGCGGACAAATTACCTGTAAGAAATGTTAAATGAGTGTGAAGAACCACTGAGTATCAACGTGCGCTAAGGTAATACAATGATACATAGGTCTGCTACATAGTGAAGGCTCTCTATAACAGCACTCCTTATAACAGCATGTTCTGTATAACGTCAGGAAATTCATAGCACCTTGTGCATGGAATACATAATTGTGTTCTCTATAACTGCATTCCTTTTATAACAGCAAAATTTTGGCTTCCGTTGGATGCTGCTATAGAGAGACTCCATGGTAACCCGACTCTTACGTCAAATAGTAGTCCTAGTTCATTGCTGTAGTTTGAATTTCGTCACGTCACACGATAAAACATTAAGTTAACGTAATGTATTTTCTTAATACTGGCAGGCTTTCTAATTGAGCCGACTCGTGTAAAAATCGAAAAACATAACTGAAGCTCGATTAATTCCCTAAAACAAACAATTGTTTATCAGACGAGCACGTGAACAAAAAATTTCCTTTAAATGAAATTCGCAGCAGTTGTTACGATGTATTTCTATTTAACTTCAAATAGCGATAGATATTGTATTTTGATGGTAACTAGAAACTGAATCGCAGCTCAATGTCAGAATGAACTTGAAGTCTAATCATGAATCTGAAGTCTAATCATGAAACTTAAGCTAAATTACAATACGGTCAAAACCAGCGTGCAAACTTCAAATCGTTAACTTTGAATTATAGACTTATGTTACACTTTTATGCTTACGTAACAAGGTATAAGCAATTGTCTCTGATTCCTACGGCATAAAATCGTTCTTTTGTTTTTAGTTCATTCTATTATAGCATGTAGTAACAAACCTGACTTCCAATAGAATCACAGACACTCAATGCCATTTCCAAAAGATAAATTGCCAAAGCCACAACTTGATCCGACAATTGGGAAGTGTGCACGGCCTTATAAAAAATCACAAAAAGGACTCCTTGGATAACTCTTGACAAAAGAATATGCCGAGGGTCCGTGTAAGGGTCGGCAGCCAATGGAGGAATTCGATAAGGCGGCCACGGACTCCCAGATCCTTTGAACTTTCTCGCTTGTTTAGCACTGAACGAAACATGTGCAGAATTACATAAATTAGTTCATTATTGCATTAGTTCGTTATCGTTCTGCATTATTCAACTCAAGTGGTTAATGCTCATAATAATTAATAGCAATGTGTACATATATTTATTCACGAGACGTACATATTGGTACGACACTTAAAACTTACTATTCTGTGAATCTATCCAAAGAATTCTGGAAATCTCTTCTATGAACAGCTCGTAGGAGTGTGTAGATAGGGTCATACAGGGTCTCCCAAACAAAAGGTTTTGGCACATACATTCCCTGCAGCATATTTCCACCTGATTCGAACACAGGAGCTCGATAGTCTGCCACCTGAAAATGGAAGATTAGCCGTTAGCAATCTCGTGGCTGAGACCCATCATCATGATTATGTATGTACGTATGTACACTCCTCTATCATTGCTGGCAACTCAAACCCCATATTCGAATCCTGTTTTAGGAAACTGTACCTTGGCCAAAATAGATTCTGAGACCTTCGATGGCGAACAATTACTACAGCGCTCTGGCGTTAATTCCATCAGCAGGCTATGCGTTTTATCCCCCATACACAACAATGTGATCATTTCCAGTTGAATACGATCCGTTTCATTAATCCCCATTAAGGTTCGGACAGATGCAAGAGTTGCTAAGAAAATGAGGCAGTTGTCCATCATAAGCATTTCCTGATCCGGTTCCAAAAAACTATTTGTAACTGAACTTGATATACTGAGGGACTCCAACACGTGAAACCTATCAAATCACATATGTAAAAGTATACTCAAATAAAATGTACTTAGCTAGGGGAAAAATAAGGATGTCAGGATAACCTTTCCAAAACGGTGTTAAGAAATTCGCCCCTTGGTAAATTCATCATAGCCACCTGGAGCAGGAAAAGATCTGCATCCACCATGGAATTACAGAAATGGCACTGAATGTATGTCATTGATTGTCCTCGAATTTGAAGCCCATTTCTAACCCATAATCCACTCATCACTTCATAAAAACCAGTTTGCACACGAAGTGGATGAAGGACAATTGACTTTAATTCATGAGGAGGAGGTAAAAGTTCCGCTAAAGACAATCCTTGATTCCGTACGCCCTGGTAGAGAAAGATTGCAAAATAACGATGAAGAGGCAAGTGGAAAGAAACCTGCATCGCATCATTGTGTATAGCATCAAAATTTGCAGATTCTAGCCAACGGTTGAGCTGTGTTCGGCAATGCCTTAAAACGTTTTTGGTCAAATGAGCTGTAGTTGAATCTTTCAAATGCGAAATTAAGGCCCACATTGGAGACGCACTAGCTTCTAGCTCGGCTGAAAAAGCAGCATAGTACGACTGGGGTTCGAATTCTATGTGCTGATTCATCTCCCGAATGTTAACATTCATTCCTGACAAATAAATATAAAGTGTAAGAAATCAAAAATGTGTAGGAATTCTGACGGAAAAATCACGTACAAATTAATAATCACCTTGAAACATAGACAAAACTCCAAACCACATTTCTAGAATGCCATCATCTTCCAAGAACTTCATAGCGACCGGATGGTGTGAGAGAACATTATTTAAATCTGATACTAACGGCCAGTAGCAGTGATTTTTCAAAATAAAATCATTACAATCTACAACCCTGTACCCGTGACGATCGTTTGTGAGGGAACTCGGTTTAGTGATATTTGCCATCATGCACTTCAAACTTATAACCAGAACATGGAGCAACCCCATCTGTTCAGTCATACGAAGGGCTAATCCCTCATTCGAAAATAATTGGACAGAAACGTGGACCACACGGTTTGATAATGTATCCGGATCCTTGGAGGCAGCCAGCACTTTCGATATACGGCCATAATGAAGAACAAATGCACGGGTGAACGATTCCTAACATTAAAATGTGAATAATAAAATGTCAAAATATCATCGAACCATGGCATGCACCGTGCTATTTCTAATTCGGCAATACATACCTTGTAATTGGCGTCAGGGAGTAGATTTAACAATAGACAGACTACTTTTTGTGGAAATTCATACTTTGCAGACCAAAACACCAGTTCTTCCAAAAAATTTTTATGAACAAGTGTTTTCTGCAGCGAAGGTATATCTGAAAAGAAAAGAAAACGTTACTGTAAATACATAAATGAACTATCATTAAAGACTGAAGGTGACGTTTCAAGGATGAGGTCTTCCAGCTTTCGTCTATTTTATTTATAATTTATACATACATATATATAGATATATGTATTTTTTTAAACCTGACGGCAAGTACATGTAATATGCGTACCGCGTACATATACAGCGGCAGCGAACGAATTGCTGAATCAACTTTGTTTAATGAATATTTCGAAGCCAGAAGGCATTCAAAGCAAAATCAAACCTTTATATTCTTCAGGAGGCTCCACATTAGAACAAGATGTCACCGCATTTTCATATAACCTTTGGCTTTCCATCATGTAATCGTAATATTCTTGAGTCACACTTCCCTCGTCCGCTTGTAAACCACTGATAAGGCGTTTATAGGTCTGCGCAGTTCACAGGAAAGAAAAAAATGGCATTCTTGTTGATGATCACACATAAATAAATATAATACTGTATACCTAGTTACCTAGCACGTATAAATATTAAATATACGTACCTGTGAGTTAGTGAGGGCTTGAGTCATAACTTCACGCATTGCAGCGCCCATAGAACTTATATCGAGCAACATGGTAATAAGTCTGTCCGCGTTATTGATTCCAGACAAAAACTGGTCTAAGTCACCACCGTTGTGCCTCATATGTTGAATAAGTCTTAAGATGAGTCTAGGCATCATGGCATTGGCAACGCATAAGAGATCTCTCAGAAATGACTGATCAGTCGGACGACTTTGTTGTGAGGCTTGGCTTCCGTGCAGGTAACAGAAGCCTGTCTCTTTCATTACATTTCCGTCACCGCAATCACAAGCCCCGCCAGCTTGGCTCCGAAACATATTAAAATCGTGATCTTTGTGATTGCCCCTATGAAAGCATTCCGCACATAACGACATACATTGTGATATACCACAAGTGCGGCACCTGTATGCAACAAAATTCGCAGTCCATACAAGGCCACACGTTGTAGCGTTGTCGTAGTCCCGTACTAAAAATTCCAAAGCACAGTAAAGCGTCAAAATAATTATTTCACTTCAGACAACTCAACAATGCCGTTGAATTAATAATGTACCTGAAGAAGAGAATTCGTCTGGTGTGCAACCACCTGCCATAAGCCACCGCAACCACTCGATTGTTTCCCATTCATCAATATTCTTGAAGGGATCCAACAAGTGATCCAATAACTTGTTCAAGTTGTCTAGTCTGGAAGATCGACAGCACTCTTGAATGTAAGCTGCAGCCCCCCTCTTTCCCTTCTTCATTAACACTTCCACATCCATGATAGCTAAAATTGCAATAAAAGACATGTAAACATATAACCATGAAGTTATTCAGATTTCACTTCCACACAAATAATTGCACTTAAGACAATTCATGCTTTTAAAGTAGCATACACGTTACATACTGTATTTGTTGAACCACACATTTTATCCAACAATACAATGCATACGAAAGTAATCTTTACATTATGGTTCTACCTATAACCTGAATCTGCAATGAACCCCACTGGTCACCTGTAGTATTTGACTAATTTGAGCTAATTCCAGAATCATACAATAATACAAAGGTAAAACTCACGTTTGCACAAATATTCAGGGAAATAATTGCTAAAAACCGGAATTGTCTGACAATGGAACGCAAACCGGACTCAGCACTTATCAAGACTATTAAGTTTGGTTGCGAAGATCCATTGTACACATAAACCCGATGGGGAAAACTCGAAATTAAGTCCACACTAGAATATGGGACGGTCAAGGAAAACGTTTGAAACGTGCTCCGGAAATTCCTTGGATAGCAACCCTTTTCAGGATGTGAGTGTGAGTAATAGAAAACTATTTGTGGAAGCACGTATGAGTGCCTGACAAGAGTTGATAATCATCGTCATTGCACCCGGAAGACCAAGTGTCCCGTCCCTCCTTCAACTTGACCAGGTTTCCGCGGATTCACAAAGATGTCCCGGACTGGGTTTTGTCCCGATTGACTAGATCCGATCCGAGGGTATAGAGAAAGCTTGGTGAGCCAGGCACCAGTCACTCACCCCTGCTCTCTCATTCCATGACGTTATGTGACGAGTTGACGAGACTCAGACTATTAACGCAGTGCGGAATAAGAAAAAAGTCACAAATCTTCTCAAACTCACCTTTTGGGGCGATGGTAAATTTTTGAAGGAGTTCGTCACCCGGAGTGGAGCCTAAAAGAACCTTGGAAGGCTTCAATTTTCCTTGTCTATTTACATCTATTCAATTAGATACTAGAATACATATATGTAAATTGGAAATTCTACCGAGACACTTCAAAATGCTGCTACAAATGTTAAAAACAGTATTTTCGGTTCAATTCTCCACTTGCTGGTGAAGGCAGAGAGAACCTACTGAAGATGTATGCTGTATTCTGTATTTGCTGAATGGAGTTGAAGCCCACACAGGAGCACATATACATTTTTACATTGTAGCAGAGGAGCAGAGGAGCAGAGGAGAGTGCGAGAGAGCCGAGCCGAGGGAAAGGCAGGAGGCAGGCAGGCATGATCTACAGAGTTTCAATGGGGAGAAGGGGAAGAGAGAATCCGAAAGGCAACAAGTATGCAAGTGGAAGTGCGAGTGTTGACAGTGAGAGATGTGCAGGCGGCCCTGGTACGGGTGAGGGGCGGGAGATGGCGCGGCGCGCGCGGGTCGGGACGAGCAAGTTGGAGGAGCAGGACGACGGCCAAGGAAGACGAGAAAAGGGAAAATTCCATTCCGCAATTCCAATGAGGCCTCTGACGTTCACAAGCCAAACTCGAGCTTCCCAAAAGCCTCTCTTCCCCTTCCCGCAGAGGACAACGGGAGAGACGGCCAGAGTGACGGCTTGCCCCAGGCCATCCACTCAACCTCACAGGGATTCCACTCCATTCTCAATCCTCAATCCTCAATTCTCCATTCTGCCCGTCCCACAACATAAGTAAGTATCCTTTTAGGGAAGCCAGATTTTGTCGGAGCAAAAACAGGATACACACCAAAACGTATACAACTTTTACCAGTCACCAGTGTATATGTCTGTTGGGCAAATTTATTTCTTCGTCCATATTTCTCTTCGTGCATTTACGTGTTACTTTCTCCAAGATGTGGCAGCGGCGAGTAAAGGCTGGTTCCAAGGAAGCAGGACTGATTTTGGGATCTAATTGCTCCCACCTAAGGAGACAAGTCCAGTCGGAGAAAGTCATTTTAGTTAAGTCAACATGGGCATTATATCCATCCATATTTATGTACACACATAAATAGAAGAAACGATTTGCAATCTTTTTATATTTAATTCTAGAGGCTGTAGTAATGCAACTACAATTTCTTGTCTTCTCATATGCAGGGAGATAGAATATTCTATAGATATCCGGTGGTATTTTACCAAGATCAAATATGGACAATTTGTCCGACATTTTTAATTTGATTTATTTAATTTGGAATTCCCTAATTGGGCGGACAGGCGAACACACACTAATGTGGCGGACAACAAACTAATTCGGTGGACAGACGGACAACGTACTAATTTGGCGGACAAAATACTAATTTGGCTGGCAGGTAAACAAGTTTGTGGACATCATACTAATACGGCAGAAAAGCTGAAAACCGACTAATCTGACCGACAAAGAAGATACAAATTCGGGAGACTTACAGAGTCAGATATGGCTTACACTAATACGACGGGCAATATTCTAATTTGGAGAATCACCGGACAGGACGGACACTATTTAGGCGAACACGCTGGACTTTAATTTGGGGGAGAGTCGGACTACATATTAATATCAGTATTGTGCGCATTGTCCGCCATATTATTTTCCGTCTACCACACTTGTCCACCAAATTAGTATGTTATATATACGCTTGTCCGCCGAATTAGTGTTTACCTAATGCCCCAAACTAGTATATTGTCCCCCTCTCGCCAAATCAGTGTATATAGTCTTGTTTCTTGTTCCGCAAATTGGTATGCTGTCGTCAGATCTGTCAAATTAGTGTCAGCCCTAAACGGGTGACAGCCAAATTAGTATCCGCCTTTTCCGTCAAATTCATAGTTTGCTAGCCCGTCTCCCAAACTAGTACGTTGTCCGCCAAAGGAGTTCCCCGTCAAAATCGACTCAGAAGAATCACGGGGCATCCAAACGTAAGGTAAGAGGGCGCCCACCAAGAGCGTTCCAACGGGAAATATCCAGAGTGCTCTTGGGGGGTCTTCCCCCTAAGGGATTCATTCTCCCTGACGCGCCTATCCAAAAATGATCCCTCCGAAGACACACTCCAGAAGCATCCTTTCGGGGAAGGTCTTTTCCGTCCTCTTACCTTACGTTTGGATTCCTCCCAAAAGAATCCCTACATTGGTAAATGCAGTTTACGCGTAATGTTCTCCGCCTCGTCAACCAAATTAGTATGTCCGCCTGTCGGCCAAATAAGTATGTTGTCCGCCTGTACGCCAAATTAGTATGTACCTATGTTGTCACCCTCGTCCGCCAAATTAGTGAAAAAAAATTGGTCCGCCAAATTAGTAACAGCCCTGTAACTTTTCTAGTTTTTTGGTTTTGTCATCCATTTTCAATTTTTACATAAATACTACTTATCGTGCAATTTTTAGTACTACTGGAAAACCTTGTATGGAATTAGAGCTAAATTCATTTGTCCTCAGCATATAGTAAAGGAACGCACGGGAGGAATGCATATTTTCTTTGATCGACTGACAAACGACGCAAACTTCGCATTGAAAGTTTCAAAGCAGAGCTTCAAATCCTTGTCAATTTTCAAACTTAAATCAATCGTGCTCGGAAATGCAGTAACCTATTTCCTTGCAACAAGCGAACAAGTCTTTACTCGCGGCAGCCACATTTTCCATTAAGTATTAATTACTTTTAACATACTTTTCATACTACATATAATATTAATCCACAAAGAGAAACTAAAAATATTGACGAAAAAATAATTTTATCCAACAACGTTCATTCTATGCTACACTCCAAAACTTGTATTTGTATATATTTTTGTGTGTATTTTGAAAAAGGTCCTGTTTTTGTTCCGACAAAATCTGGCTTCCCTATTATTATATTATCTGAAATACGACCTCTTGCTGGTTTCAACTGGCGGTTGGCCACAAATTGTGATCAAATACATAACTGCTCCCTCACAAAATCAATTACAAGTAACAAGACGAATGGCATGGGTGTAGCTTCTTGCAATTTGTGTGTAAAGAATATGTAAGCATAGCATAAAACAATCATGGAAGACTCGAATTTACAATGTTGAGTAACCCGACATTTCTTCAGTCAAGCAATTCGTCAGTGGCTTACTCTATGATTTGTTTTCAATTGTTTTAAGTTAGATTACGCACCAATTTTAGCTCACTGTATGGCCGCTGACGCTGACGACATTTTTCCTGACGACATGTTGCGGATCCCAATATTGCATCCAAGTGCTTTACTATTGGTGTTTCACTTTCGAATGTCTAAACACGTATATAATCTCAAAATAATTTAATCCTGTAATCCCAACGTAAAAGGAATTTCTGAACTTGTGATTACGCATTACGTATTTGCGAACCTAATGGTTGGATGAGGGATTGTTCTGTAGCAAAAATAATGACGGCATTAAATTCTGGGTTATTTAATCCGTAATCTTAATCCGTAAGCCAGGGATTTAATCCCGGATTGTCCCTGCGATGTATGATCGTTAGGAATTGATGTTAAATCCTTCAAAAGTATAGGGTTATATGTAAATACACTAAATACAGTTAATTCAGTGTATGTAAATAATAATGCAAAGAGCAAAAATGAAGTGATCATTGGAATTTCTGGAACTACATTAAGTTGCAGATGGCCATCAATTCCATTTTTAGTGTGTGGCAAACGCCACACACTTGAATGTAACATATTGGGTTTATCTACGTATTTTCCAGTAATATTAAATCATAAGAAATCTTTTAATATGCAGTCTTGTTGAGTGAATGGAAATTCAAATTGTTCGAAGTTTCAAAGCTTAAAAAATTTCGATCGTGAATAGTTTTGTGTGATCTTCGTCAGTTGACTAACAACGGACATTCGCGACATGGTCACAACGGATTTTCACCGCACCACTTTCAGTCGATAGCATGGCCCAAACTCAGTGCGCACCACCAACGATCTCGATTGTGATATTTTGCGTTATTTGACCTTGAGGTCAATTTTTCCAAAATTCGAAATGGGAAAATTTAAATGGGGTTTAACATGGGATCTTTGACTGAGGGTAAGGATCTCCCCCCTTTGCAAATTTAAGTTTTTGCCCCACCCATATCCATGTGTATTACATACCGCATCCCTTCACCTAGTGTGCCTCCCTTACACCCTTTACTCATGTCTCGCTGTAATTCTTCTCTCCTGTCTCGTTAATGTCTTTCGCTTTCTTTTTTATATTTTCTCTCTTTCTTTCATGACTCTTCTTTTTTTTTCGTCGCATCGTCGCTTTCTTTCTCTCGTGCATTTGTATCTTTGTTTATCGTTTGTTTGTCTTTTTCTACTGCTATGTTTTGTCTCGTTCTTCCAGTAAGAAAGAGACAAAAATGGAACCAAAGAAAAGAGTGAAAATGAAGGGGGTGGATATGAGATCAAAATAGTTTGGCAAGAAGGTAACGAAATCAACCTTGGAAAAAAGAGATTGAGGCGCGAGGAGAGAAAAGCGAGACGAGAGAAAAAAATTACAAGACAGGAGAGAAGAATTACAGCGAGACATGAGTAAATGGTGTAAGGGAGGCACATTAGGTGAAGGGACGCGGTATGTAATAAACATGGGTATGGGTTGGGTAAAAACTTAAATTTGCAAAAGGAGGCACTTCGCCCTCATTCAAAAATCCCACGTTAAACCCCATTTAAATTTTCCCATTTCGAATTTTGGAAAAATCGACCTCAAGGTCAAATAACGCAATTGAGATCGTGGTTATGCACATTGAGTTTGGGCCATGCTATCGACTGAAAGTGGTGCGGTGAAAATCCGTTGTGACCTTGTCGTGAATGTCCCTTGTAAGACATTGCCCCGGGGCACAAAGGCGCACCCCACAATGGTAGAAAACAAACTGGAAAGTGATATATAGTGCAAAGTTTTATTGTGGATATAACGCAACATTTCAGTCAAATCGGTCCACTCTTCAAAGTTACGCTCATGGTTACACTTTGTATTAATAAATTCCAAATAAAAACAATTCAGTATAGAGTGCTAACTTTTCGTCATTCAAACGTAGTAGTCCGTATGGTTATGGTTAATAACATAAAAGTACTACAGTACTACCAAAGATTTCACCAAATATAGATACCAACAAGATATCTGTTTCGCAGATCTCTTCGATCAGCTATAGTTTTATACATGTTTTAATACAATGTAGCTTATCCTGCTTTTCAGCTGCACGTCAATAAATTAATGTTTATTTAGTGAAGTTTTAAGACCGGCAGAAACTCGGAGACATCAAAACGGTTGAGAAGGTTAATTTGACAAAATCTATCTGAATGAATACAGAACGCACTCCTGGTCACATGTATGTACTATTAATTAATTATTGTTTACATATAAAACAGCAGATCGCATGCACTCGCATTGAAAATTGTTCTCTATAATTACAAATTATTTAGAAACAAACTAATAAACGTCCCGTTTATTTTACAAAGTGCTGGTCAAGTGAGCTGTTATAGAAGCAGGGAGGCGACGAAGGCTAGAATTAACTTCCAAATTGAAGGCCTCCCTCTGGCGACAGAATAACTAGCATTCAGCCTCTCGCAAACCTGTTTCTTTTCATTGTAAACCGCATGCCATTGGCTTTGATTACAAACGCAAGTAGAATTTACGCAGAATAATTCTCCTTGGAAACTTTCAATGCAAGGCTCTTCATCGCTGCAAAAGTATCCGTAACCCCTGGTACAAATTCGTAAGCGCAGGTCAGTTACGTAACCCCGATTGCACCTGCATTGACCCATATGACATGTGGCATTCTGGACGCAATTGTCAATAATTTTCCCTTTCCCATTTAAGGATAAGACACATTTGTCCCCAGGTCCAGCACTACACTTTTGCATTTCTCTGTCATAGGTGAGAAGGGCATCACACTGACAAATGCCACGGCGACACTTTAAAAAATGATCCGGATGACACACCGAATGATCACAACTCTCCGAGTATTCCTGGAATTTTTGGCAAGATCCGTCTTTAGCATTAAGGATGTAATTGAAGTTGCATTTACAAATTCCATGAGGGTGGCAGTAGGCATTCTCAACGCACAGCTGTGTTTGCTTGGGGATGCTCAGTTGTTGTGGTTGGAAGAGAGTGCGAGCAGGAATAGAATTATTGTCGTCATCAACAAAGTATTCTCGCTTGCACAGTTGGTTCACCCTGGCTCGGCAAGATTTCCTCTCCATAAGGGTCGATCGGGAACTGAAGAAAGTTAAAACAGTGGCCGAGGAACTTGGTTGGGACACTATCATTTGGCTCGGATGTAAACATTCACAGTGACCGTCGTCACATTTGAGCCAGTGTCGATAGTTGCATTTGTCTAAGCTGTTGCAGGATTCCCCGTGCTCTCTCGTGTAGGAGGAACGGATCGGAGAATTTGCGGTTGTAGTTTTCGCCTTCAAGGGACTCAAGCACAAAAGAATGGTCAGTTCAATGTACACAATCGTGATTGATGGTTTCATTTTTGCTGCACCTGTCCAAATATTCGTTTTCAAAGAGTTAGAAAATGGGCTGACTTTTTTGTAATTAATCTTATTTTTTCTAGTTGTACCAAAATAACCAAAAACAGCTATGTGTGACCTGGCGAAATCTGAAGAAAAGAACCCCATACGGTCCAAGTTCCCTTTCGTGGCGATCTATATCCAAGAAAGTAGTTGCACGTTGCACAATGAAAGTTGACTTCAGGCACTTATGACTTCCAACTACAAATCCCAAATGTGGAAAGAATGCAGGAGAATCATGGATTTATCTAGACTGGGAAAGCACTACGCGCACAACATTAGTTTAAATGAAATTTCAATTGTTTTGTTTTAGCTTTTGAAAACATCTACTACCAATTACCTCTTCAACATCCTGTTTACCATGAAAGACTGAGCGGAAGTCAAAATTTGATGCGAGTAAAATGCGAATAAATATACGTAAAACAATCTTTGCCGGGATCAAGTCTGGCCCTTAAAAATAATTATCGTGCATGCAAAAATTTGAAGCTAAAACTAATAAACACTACTCTACAAGACTGTGTTAACAACTCCCTGGTTTACGCACAAGTAAATCATGAAATGATTGTTAATGAATTGCTAGCCCCCCCTTCTGTTGGTTCCTGGGTTTGACCGTTTAACAGTAGTAAAATTCTTCCAGCTACGCCTGCATGTCCAACATATGGTAATTTCTTGAGTTAGTTCTATACAGCTCTTTTGCTTCGAAGGAGCTTTGGCCAACCACTTCCGCGGGCCAGAATCTGAAAATTCACTTTCTTTCAAACATTGCTGCCCACACTCATTTAGATCATTGGTCGCATTTTTGAACAAAAGCTATAGGAAGAAATAGTTTCCGAAAAATTTTCAAGATGAATGATGAGTAATATTGTATGTAATCCGTAATTAATTTTTGCATTGATTTAGGATTTAGGACCTACGCTGTCGGTAAGTACGTCTGTAGCTAATCAAAAGTTCAACAATATCATTTGTTTATACGAATAAGAAAGCATATCGTGCATGCCGTATTGTTTGTTCAACAATAGTTCAGAGTTAAAATACTGACTTCCTGCGATCAAACTCAATTATTGCACTGCAACACAATAATTGTGACAATCTGAGATGCTGGAAAATCTTTGGGCGTCTTTTACATTTATAAGCGCTCACATTGACCGACGAGCGGAATTGTCAGTTGTAGTAGTTTGGATACATGCATATACGCACATAATTATGCATAGCTATATAGTTAAGAGGGTCTGATGAGTTACTACTAGTTGCTCGGGAATCCACGGCTTCAGCAACTGAAAGGCATGGTCCAATTGAGCGTAATTGAAGTAATTGAGAACGATTCCAAACTTTGTGGAAACATCCATGAAGGCTTTTGTTGTTAATGCGTGCTGCGTCCACAGAAGGCGAGGCTGATATTCACAGTGCGTGCCGTCATTTCCCTGATTCTTTTTTCTTGTTAAGCCCTTGTCCCTCACGTATACCCGCTGAGCAGGACAGCGATTCCAGTCGATCCTCTGTTCTTCCAGTTCCAGTAATGTTATACCAGCATTTTCTCATCTCTTACGACTTACGATGCAATATGTAAAAGATGGTTATAATTTATAGTACAGGGTGCCCCATAAATAGGGGAAATACTTTTTTTCAAATTTTAAACAACGTATGTGTGCAAATTTAAAAAAAAATATAACCAACATATAGCCAAGAGAAAAGATAATTATTGACCTTGAAAACCACCCATCTTTAACATGTCTCCACTAACCATTATACCCTCCTAAGCGCGATGACCCAGCAATGCTACAAGCATGTATTGCATGAAGAATTTAATTGTAGATCTAGAGGAAAAATCTCATCCAGATCCGATTAAGATTGGCCAAGTTATGACGGTTTTCCCGCGCCAAGTTTCGAAAGTCCCATTTTTTAAGAATTTACTTCCGGTTTCGACCATAAAGGACAAAATAAGTGTTTTTCTGCATCAGTAAAAACCGAAAAATATCCGTTGCTGACACAGAATTTTATTGTCAACGTCAATACTTCAAATCGGATACGAATTGAGTAAGCTACAATGATTTTTCCACGAAGTTCAAAGCTGGGATTTTTCGACATTTAATTTTTGAAGTTGGCACGATAACATTGCCGTAGCTTGCTTAATTCATATCCGATTTGAAGTATTGATGTTCTAACGGATTGGCAATAAAATTCTGTGTCAGCAACTATATAGTCAAAATCGGAAGTGAAAATGGGACTTTTGAAACTTAGCGCGGGAAAGCCGCCATAACTTGGCCAATCTTGATTGAATCTGGATGAGATTTTTCGCACTAGATCCACAATTAAATTCTACATTTGATACACGCTTGTAGTGCCCTACAGCATCGCTGGGTCATTGTGCTTAAGGGGGTATAATGGTTAGTGGTGACATTCCCTATAACCCCCATGTGAAAGATGGGTGGTTCAAGGGGTCGGTACGGGAGGTCACGGGTCACGTTATATTTGTATGTCAAGGTCAATTATCTTTTCTCTTGGCTATGTGTTGGTAATATTTTTTTTTTAATTTGCACTCTTCTCTCTTTGTTTGAAAAAAAGTATTGCCTCTTATCTATACAAATTCAGATATGCGGGATTAAATGGTTTTCAGACTAGGATTGGGATTAAGGATTAAATGAAACAAAATTAATAATTAACCCGTGCATATTAATTCAAATTTTCGTGGGATTAGATTGATACTTAAAATTAGTCCGGATTAAATTAATTGGGATTAATTAATCAGATTAAATTTCACATTGGATTTAGCTGCTATTTTAACTATATACACAGGCGACTAATTACTATAAAGTTAACGGTTGACAATGTTCTTTTGCCATTTCTTGCACTAGAAATGTAGACAAATTAATACTCCACGGGAATTTTAGTCTTAAATTAACAATTTTTCAAATGTGGAAACAGTTGGTAACTCTTAGTTCAAGTTAACTGGTCATATTTATCAAAAATTGAGCAAAAATGTCCTTTAGGCATGGCATTTTGGATAAATTAATCCAATTCCGAATATAATCCGATTATTATTTTTTTCTGTACGATGGATTGGATTGCCAGGTACTTAAAATGTGAAATTTTCAACTTGGATTGATTGTCGGGATCGGATTAAATTAGTCGTAGCAGCTGGATTGTTCAATTGAATTCAATGAATTGGGATTAATAAAAGATGGGATTTTTAATCCGGGATTCCCCCAACTCTGAATCTCTTCCTTCTTTTCCTGCTGCCTCTACCTTTTTCATCGTCTCTTTCTTCTCGGTGCTCCCCAGAGATGTGCGGGCCTGACAATTTTTGAGCCCGGAGCGAACCGTAACCGTAAATATTTAAAACAAGAAGCCCGGACAGGACCGAGCCCACGGACTTCGAGCCGGGCCACGGGCTTAGCCTATAAAAGCCCACGGCCCACGGGCTCCCATCTCTGGGCTTCTCCCTCTTTTCTGAGGCAGGCCAAGAGAAACGGCTTTGTCCACAACGGTGTAATTCTTCCTGCTCCGTTTCCTCATCTCCTACACAGATGATGCCAACCGCAGTCACTATCGCACTATTTTTAAGCAAATATTGTGTCTACGTCTACCAGTCTTCATTTCCCGCGGCATGTCTTCTTTCGGCTGCACTGTTAAGTCTGCATATTTCGGGAAGAGAAATCGGTAATGCATTTAAACTGGGGGAAATATGAAAGGAAGAAGAATTGCGCCTGGGTGCTCTGAATGTGTTCTAATTCCACGAGGATCTCCACAAGCGATGCTTGTCATTCTCGGCTGCTCCCAGTCGTGCTTCGGGATACTAGCACAAATAGTCACTTTGCGATTCCTATACTAACGAATGCGCAATTTTTATTCCCGAATACTTAACTCATAATTATCGTTCTTTAAGATGTTATTCTTCTCCTAATTATCAATTACATTCAATTGACCTCTTCAATTAGTTCTTTGTTTACACTCACGGGGGATGGATTTCAACAAAAAGAAAGCCACCACAGGAGTTATTTCTGGATTTGACCTGGTAAAAATACTCGTCTTTTATTAACATCCATGCCTTCTGTGCTGAACTAAATATTTTGATCGTGTGCATTTTATTTGCAAGCGTCAAGAGTTCGTTTCTGACGACATCATTTTTACAAAAGTTTAAGCAAAATATGTGTTTCTCTTTTTTGCAATCCAAGGGACTGACTACAATCGTCCTCGTCGTAGCATCGTACAAAATCATTGAGGCTGTCCTGCTTCGTTTGTCTCCCGAGCCAGGAGCAATTCCAATCACATATTTCAGTAATTATACCTTTTTTGTACGCTGCATGATTGTTAAATTGCTTTCGCTGTGTTGTTTCACAGGGTGAAAACACTGAAAAGTTTGTAATATTAGGGAAGCTTGAATGAGGCGACCTTCAAATAGTAAATTGTATTGATTCAAATTGCTCCTGTTCATTCGGTGCACCCGCCGTCTAACTATTATTATTCAGTAGTTGATGTGAGCAGACACATGCATTTTATTCTCTTAAAAAGGTGTTGCACTTTGGGTTGAAGTTTAGGCTATTTTGTCTCCATGTATCTAATTGTAACACAAATACCTGTAACTGTAACCTGTAACGGTGATGGATGAAATTATGCACCAGTTCTTTACAGCTTCCGGTTTTGCTTGCGTGTATCTGGACATAAGTATTTTTGTTTTTCAGCTATGGTCAAGCACATTGTTCTTTGGTTTGGACTATTTGCTCTCCACGTGGTTCCTCTTTGCAATTCGTACGCTCTTTACCATATTACTGGCAAGGTATCCTAAATTCAGCTAAAAATGTCTCTGGATGAAAGCTACTTTTCAGTATTTTAATTTTGATGTCCCCCTCTGAGACAGAGAGACAAATTGTTTGGAATGATGGGCGGTACCTCCGCGAAAGAGTGAAGTGACTATTGATGTATCTGTTTTTGTTGCTTAGGGTCGTGAAGAAATCCTCAAAATGATTGAGAAATGCCGAGCTTGGCTCAAGTCCACATTGTACCTGCTAATCGCCCTTTTCATCATGTTCATTCTCTTCTCCTTGCACTCAGATGTTCAAAGCTACGTGGGCGCCGGAGTGTGTGCCGTCGAGATTCTGATACGTCTCTTCTCCAGATGTTTCGTCAGTGCATTTTATGAATCTCTCAGTACTACTGCTGCGAATGCTTAAATTATAATGGCAATTGTTATTCTTATTTTATCTTATTTTAGAGTCCTTCTTTTCTCCGCTCGTATCAGTACTTATAATTATTATTTTAAGCCTCTACATAGCTTGTCCTTTGTTTTCAACTGAGACAAAATGATAGATGAAAAAGGCACAGATGTGGCTATTTTAAATTATACGCTCATTATTTTTCCGTACTTACGAACTCAAACAAAAGACTGTAGATGAAGGAAAGTTAGTTTGTAATTAACTAATAAATACAAGAAGACTGGAACATGATTGACGTGTGGATGGCGAAGATGCTTTAAAAATAAGCATGTGCTTTAAAAATGTCGTGGAACCTTTTCTGCATTATTGGGGAAAACTGAAAAACATACTTATTGCATCTTTCCTCTACCGTTCTTCTTGGTTAATCCTTGGTGGCTGGTTCCCATTCTCAAATAACAACAGCAGCAAGGGCGTGAGTGTTTTGTTGTTGTTGGACATTTGTTTTGGAGCAATTGCTTAGAGATCACACGTTTCAGTCAGTTATGGAGGTGCTTGTAAAGAGTACTTTACAGATCGTAAACCCATTGAACGGGCTTGTGTTATTTCGTGTGAATGAGGTCTGACCTATGATTTTACGGCATCATTTACTTGCTCCCCAGGGTGGAGCCCTGAAACTGAGCTGATCTTTCTTGAATACTTCGCTGACATGTTTTTCGCGAATTCTGGCAGATCTCGTACGTCAATGCCATGCCATGTGTGCAAGACAGCTCACGCTGTCACCAGGCGTACCAAGCAAATGACTGCCAGAAAACGTTTTCTGCATCCTTTCCTTGAGCTCTTGCAAGAACTTCCCTGCCGTCATCAAGGAATCTCCAGTCTTCCCCGGTCATATTATTGACTCAACTACACCCATTGCGAATTTTTTATTTTAATATAATGTTTTACAATTTCTGTAGATGCCAGGATTCTTGAGTAACCGTACGGAGAATCATATTTTGGGCACCGGAGCCGGGATACTAATTCCGTATTTAGCTGATTTTTTAATTTATTAAAATTAAATAAAATTTTGAATTTGCATTAGATTCGTACAGTTAATCCGCAGTTTCATGTGGTGACCATAGTCTAAACTTTTTCTCCACTCGAAAGGATGATGGGCCAGAAGAAGAAGCTATAAAAACATTAAAAAGTCAAATACATAAGTGGCGATTTAATTCCTGGTGACCTCCGGTTTTTATTAAGAAATGCATGGGAAAGAGTCTTCCTGATTAAAGTAGATTACATAATGCAATAGTTCGTTTTAGGTAAGCAGAGGTCTGTATTTCCCTAGAAGAGGGAAACCAGGAAGCTAAGGCTTCCGTTTTTAGGTAGCATTCCGTCCTCATTATCACAGCAGTATCTGCTTACTGCTTACGTAATGCGCCATTTCTCAAAACGTGCAAGAAACGCCTTACGGGCTTTGACATGAAGAATAAAAGGATTAAGCTTTCTCTCTGCCTTTGCCTTCTTTACGATCTACAAACCACTCTACAGATCCTGTACTCTGCCATCTAAAAATAAACACACCTTGCTATTGCTCAGGCTTAATCCCATTGATAGGGAAATTGTTCATTGCTGACGGAAACACCCAGACCACCTCGTCCTGACATTCTTTCATGCCATATGACGATTTTTAAAAAAGGCATGCATATATTATTATTACTCTGGCCAACTAATGTCCTTTTCCGATTCTATTCCTTTAATTCGTACATCTCGTTTCACCTTCTCCCCTTTTAGCAATCTTTTGCGGCCAATAACACAACTTGTTTCTGTACATGATGGTTACCAGGGATGTCCTTATAGATAACATCGCAAGTTTTACAGGCGAAGTTAATACAAATAAATAGACGCAGCGAATATTGGGGGCATGCAGAGACAGCGGCTCGGGTGTGTCAGAAAAATGATTCCATTTTGACTGCTGTATATACAAATTTCTTTTTGTATATCACTCCAGGCAGTTACCTCTGTATTATGCGTGTATTACAGGTCATCTTGGAATGATTATAAACATTATCCTATACTAGTGATAGTATTTTGTTTATTGTCAGAACTGCAGTAATGGTACGGGTACCTTGACAAGAATTGCTTTCTTTTTGTGATTCAGAAAACAATACTTTAAACAAACGATTAGTATTACTGGAATTCAACAGCAGTAACTAAGGGGATTATGCTCATACACGGGATTTGAAACTTTTTTTAAAATTGTGCGTACATTTAACCATAGTTTAGTGTATGTAAAAATGTAGATATTGTGGTAAGCCAAACACTATCAGTGATACAAGCTACAAATGATTTATAAGGAAAGGAGAGGACATTTGCAAGTTATGTATTGTAAAGTAATCATAGTGAAGTGGGAAGTAATGTAGTGATCATAGGCGGGCTGTGTCCGTGATTTCAGCACTGCTTACCCCGTACATATGTATGTGCATTGGAGGAAGGCTAAGGAAGAAGAAGAGGACGTATTTCCTCTTTATCACATCTTCCACTACTTGATTCGGCTGATTCCCAACTCTCTCCTGAGCCGGGACGTACGCGCAAAAAAAGAGACTGCGGAATCAATTATAGCGTTTAAGGTGCCACCAAGTTTCTCTTATACATACCTAAGTACAATCTGAAGTGTGTGTGCTGGGTGCCAGGACAGAAAAGAATAAGATGACTTTATGCGTAAACGTAATAGAAATATTGCTAACTGAGAGAAATAAGAACACGGGTTCAAGAAGCGCAACCCATTTTTTATTCCCTTTACGCCTTCACTGTTCGTCCTCTCCTTCTTTCTATGTTCTTCGGCTTCCCAGGATCCCAGGAGCATTTCACTCTCATTCATTACTTATTTCTCAATTGGCTGTAATGCTCCTCCACTAAAGCTGATGTTAGGAATAGGTTTTCCCAAGTTCAGTCAGCAGGAGTCAGTATCTCAAAAGTCCTGCCATCCTTTTCTACCCAGTTTTATTGTTCTCAAAAAGTGGGGTTTTGTTTTTCCAATAATTGCTATTTACACCGGAGTTTTCAGCAAATCCAGTTCAACCCTTGCCCAAAAGTACCCACCGGATCAGCAGTGATTAAAATACTCCATTCTCCCTTCAGTTGACTAAATACCTGGAATCATAAACATTTTTCCACAATGGATCGAACCACTTACATTGTTTTTGTTTCGTACAGAAAAATGCGAAGTGAAATACGAATAAGTGCATGTGGATAGAAACGATTTGAGCAGTGAACGCTTTCACAATCCCATCACGTGTGGTGGAACTTCCTAAAACGATAACCAAGTACAAATATCTGTCGAGGAAGAATTGCAAAACTTTACCAGTTTAATTAATTGTTTCCTCACACCATCTCGTCGTGTTTCTCATGTAGCCTTTGTGCGACAATTGGCGTGCGGGAAAGGTCTGTTACAAACAGAAATCTCAACATGATATAAAAATCCTTTACTTTCCTACTGCTAATTTCCGATTCTAAAATGTTAACACAATTGATTTATTAGAGACTGTGTCTAAGCGAATGATTTTTTTTCAAACGATCGTCGAAAAATATACAGAAGTGTTCCATTCTTTGTTGAGCCTTTTGCTGCCGAAACGACTTAAACGATGGAAGTGGAGACTCATTGGAGAGACAAAGACTTTGTTCTCGCAGTATCTGTTTTAGACATTGTAAGTCACATCTATGTATGTACATAACTATACACATATAGGGCGAGTGCGCCTAAAGGTGACATAGTTTTGAAACAAATCCATTTTTCTGAAAATGTGCCCACGAGAGTTTTTATTTCTTTTCTAATTCTAATGCACTGAAATGCCATTAACGAGTTGATATGCTTTTCAACAACTTCGAGGTTGTGTCTACAGCATTCTATTGCTACAGCATAGTAGTAAATCAAAATATTCGAATAGTCAAAAACGTCGATTTGCCTAAAGGTGACAATTGGTGGTTTTAAAGGTGACTGTGTGTTCACATTATGATTTATGTGTGTCTTCCAGAAGCTCATGTACTTCCAAGCCATTCTAATAATATACATACGATGGTTCAATTCAAAAGTATCTCCAAAATAAAATGCAAAGCTAAAAATGAATACTTGTACAACCAAAATACAACAATTATTTTATTATTGCAGCCTCAGTTATTTCTGGCTGAGTAATTATGAGTAATTATTCCCCTGGCTTTCTCTTTGTCGTAGGCTCTGCTACAGTGTTAAACGCTGATAGCTAAATAAATCGCGTAGAAGATGAGAAAAACATACTGATACCTTTTGGAACAGAAAATATGTCAATGTCACCTTGGGGAACATGAGCAAAACTCAGCTTGCTCTAATAAATATTCTCTAAAAAGTTAAAGCATTGTTTTGGGTGAGAACAAAGCAGTAGCTTTTGAAATACTCAAGTGTAAAGTGCAGTCGTCAAATAGAATAAGCTGGTCCTGGTGCAAACTGTTGTCAAGAGAAATAATTGTAATTTGGTAACGGAAATTTGACGGATGAGTTTAACTGGGAAAATGCACTTGCAGTCGGTCGTTCTCTGGCGCAAATTTTAATTTCGCACCAAAAATAATTGGATGTCTGCATGACCTCAGGGTGAATGGTGCTGCATACAAAAAATAATATTTGTCCATACATTGTGCTTGCGCGAAACTCTTGTCACCTTTAGGGCAACTGTCACCGTTAGGCGGACTCACCCTATAGCCTATTCACGTTCTCTAATATTATTACTATTTGAAATTATTACTACAAACACCAAAGTCAACAGTTGCTCGCCTGCCTTTATGCATACACTGTATTGTAACTACGGATGAAAGCACATCTGCATTTTCCCGTTTTTTCCCTCTCCACGAAAGAAGGAGTAATTTGTCTTTATCTTGTTATTTCTTATTAAGAAGCCGTTTGTCTACAGACAACTGTCGCATTCTTTGCATAGCTCGGCGTAATTGAATGAAAAAACTTACATCATTGCACACAGTCGGCACAAACGCTTTCTTCCTACACATTTCAATTGAGGTTGTATTTTCTGCACTGAATAATCTGAAGGTGTGATTATGACGTTTGTACTCGTACTTGTTATATGTCCTTGTAACGTACTTTATAATACGTGTAAACGCTATAGTCACACCGCCGGATTATTCTTTCCCGATACCAGCATCTACTCAATCTGGTACATAACTGGTGCGCTATTTCGTAAAGCTCTTTTTTTTTACACAATAGCATGCTTTTCAGAATAAAAAGTACAATGTATTTAATGCACATTGCCGTTTCTTCCAGGTTCTTGGCGTTCTCATCTTAGGATTTCACGTCTCAAGACTTTTTGTTTTTAATCCAATTTTCCAAATTGTTGCAACTTCCTACATCGTTTGTAAGTAATCATCTTCAAATTCTATACTTTGTGACAACACTATCTCTCTATATATTACCAATTCTAACTTCTAACGTATATATAAGTACGCCGTAAATAGGGACTACTCTTTTTTTAATTTTAAGGAAGGGCATTGTCCAAATTTAAAAAAAAATCAAAATATAGCCAAGAGAAAAGGTAATTGACATGAACATGCAAATATACTGCTGCAACCCGCGACCTCCCTTACCAACCCTTTCCGCTAAAACCAACCATCTTTAACATTAGGGGTATAGGATAGGCCATGCCCCACTAACCATTATGCCCCACCCACAAATTCAAACATCGGAATTTTCAGCAAAATTGAATTTTTTTGTTTCACCATTTTGAACTTGATGCGATAAATTCGCCATGGCTTCATTCATTCTGTATCGAAAACATGTTTTTCCCGATTAGAATGTTTAGTGGGTGGTGGGTTGGGTGCATGGTCTATACCCCTAATGTTAAAGATGGGTGGTTTTCGCGGAAAGGGTGGGTACGGGAGGTCAGAATGTTCAGGTCAATTACATTTTCTCTTGGCTATGTTTTGCTCATATTTTTTTTTAATTTGCACAAGGCCCTTCCTTAAAATTAAAAAAAAAACAGTTTTAGTATTGCGCATGGTACCGGTAAGATGTCTACCACCAATATTCCCATGTGCAAAAGCAAATGCCCTATAATTCCCAATATTAACGAATTAGAAACTGCCATACATTTCCCGAAATTTTCCGTGACCAATATGGCCAGTGTGCCAGGACACACTGAAAGTATTGAAACTTACAGCCCTGCATATATGTTTGCCGAAAAACGCGACCGGCTCTACCGCTTATAAGTTCTCTATACCAATGCGTATACATGAGCACTAGCTCGTTGGAATGCTACGAAGTCATGCTTTCAGATTTGGTAAGTATTTTGATTCCAAATCTTTCCGTTTAAAATTTATGGGATGTGAAACGCGTGAAAAAAATCACGTGTGAAACATGGGGTTAACAAATAAAAAAAATAGCATTACTTATAATAAATATTCGAGTACGGAAAAATAACTGCATATAAAGACTTGCGCATACTGACACACGAATACACCGTCAGGCACAACATGTGGAGAAGTGCGCGTAGGAAATTTTCGCAAATAATCTCCTGGCGCGGAAACTCTCAAAAGGACGACGATATTGTCTTAGTTAAGGGCTATTTATTTTCGCTAAATATTTTTAAACTACTAATTTTGTAAGTTTGACAATGACCTTGCCAAAAGAGCAAAGGATCTGAATAATTAAAAACTTATCACAAGTACTTACATTCAAATTTTGTTATTTCTGATTGGAAAGTAAAATTTTTCGGAGTAAACGTCTGGATGGAATTTTTCGGCTCGTAAAAAGTTCGAACAAGAAGGATCAGTGAAAAACCGGAATAAAAATAGAAATGTTCATTTAGGTCCCTAAAATATCGGGAAAAATAACATCGTACTGCAAGGAAATCCTTGAATGTAATATAATGGCATTAACGAAATATATTCTGAATTATTAACCCCCATTTTAATATGTTATTTTTTTCAAGTGTTTCACATGCCATAATTTTTAAATGGAAAGGTTTTGAATAACAAATATGTATCAATTCTGAAAGCTGGACTTCTTAGCATTCCAACGAGCTAGTGCTCGTAGGTCTACACCTGGCTATAGAGTAGTGATAAGCGCGAGAGTCGGTTGCGTTTTTCGGCGAACATACGGTAGATACTCTGTAATGTGGTAATGTCTCTACTATGTATGTATACATAAATAAGTGCAACCTAGTATACAAGAGTGGCAAATAAAAAATAATAAATTGATAAGCACATTATTTCTGTTTTGACATTTTAAACTTACCTTTAATTTATTTTTGAATTTCATTAATTTTCTAGTTTAATTTCACAAATCACTACGCGTTTCAAAATTTTCTAGGTATCTTGCCAACTCAAGCATTAAGTTAGTTTTCCAGAACCAAAATGAACTTCGATCACTTTGACAATGATCTCTCCACTTTCTGCTGACTGTGGTCTCTTCTTTTGACAGGCTAATAACACTAATAAAAGTGTAATGAAGTATTGTTTAATGATTACCATAACTGCTAAATTTAATCCAGAAATAACTACTTCTGGGTAGTCACATAATTTCAGGAATCATTCCGATAATTAGGTGCGTACATATGAGCTACTTATGCTCCCGGCCTGGGAGAAGCTGGATAGTTTTTATAAAAAGTGTTTAGAATGAAAATGAAATAACGCGTACATATAAACCCTCAGGGTAAAACAACGAAGCAGTGTAGTGATTAAAATCTGGGAATTTGACATACAATGGATACAATTAAAATAAGTACAGGCATGTAGCTAAGATTTATTTGGTTATCTAATATTTCGTAAGGCCAGAAACGAACTGCATGAACGTGTACATATGGAATCCGTACCAAAACTTATGGTGCGTATTTAAATATTTGTATTTTAAGTATAAAGGAAATAGTTGAAAAACCATGCTTGTCTTTCACAGCAATACTCATTTCCATAGCCTTCTGGCTCTTTCTCTACTCTTTGAACATTCTCCAAGTTTTCACTGCATTCAAACTTCTGCTGCAAGTCAAAAAGGTATTTGATTGTTTCCAATCATTTTTATAATTAAAGTATTTACATTTTCTAGTACTACAACTACTTGTTTGCGATCACTACCTTGAGCGATTTTGTGGAGTCATGTAATGAAATTAAAATATAAGACATTTTTTGGCAGAAGTACCAAGGGTAAATGACCGTGTAGAATCTTGATTGCGTGTGTTCTTTTCCCAGGCAGAACCAGAAATTGTACCATGCCTTCAGGTGGCCAGAGTGTGGCTGAAAGTCTCAGGATTCCTTCTAGCCATCGTGCTATTAAAAATATTTATCTTCCTTTTGCTACCAGAACAACCTGGATATACTTTTGGTTGGATTTTGCTCGTCGCCGAGTTGTTCCTGAAAGTTGGGGGACTCTATTTCGTCCGAGAATTCACGGATGATTTGCACGCTGAGCTTGGACATTCGCATTCGACCCCTACATTGAATGCCATGACTGTTTGAACATGGTGTATAGTCTCTAGTAGTTTTGTAACAACCAAATTCTCATTCACTGTTCATATTGTTCATATATGTACATATAATATGTGCTTATGTAGACACTAGCTTTTACGCAATTGCCATTCAATTCTTCGCAAATCATAATTATACTTTCCTTGCAACCAAGGAATCCATTGTAAAATACTTTCACTCAAATTGTTATTTGGATTTCCAGTCGTGTTTTCTTGGATTGCTGTGATGGTAAAACTTTTTGTTTATGACAATCATATCGGAATCAGCAGTTGACTACGGTGAAGCCCACCGACTGAGTAGCACTCTTTTAGTGTTGTGCGATTTACTGCATGTTCCTCCATTTAACTGAAGGAATCATAATGCTGCTTCCGGGTCTCAGATTCAACAACAAGGATGAAGTACACAAACAATACGAAATAGCTTTTGGCTAACCTAAATAACAATTGTGGAGCCGTTGGAAGCGTCATTTGATAAATAAATGTCACTTTGACCGTTCTCCATGTTTTATTTTTTTTCAGTGAGTTCCGTATCTTGTCAAGTCAAGGCGCAACGCTTTTGCTCAGACTAGCAGTAACCAGTAACACATTGGTCCCTTGTGTCAAGTTATAGCCCAAGCAGGAGCAATTTCTTCTGTTACCTAGATTTCCAAAAGTATTACCAGTCTCTGTCTTTGACCTTCCGCTAAAATCTCCTACTTACCCCTTCTGAACAAGATGACATTAAAAAATAAAATGTGATGTGATCATTTCTACCCTAAAAGGGGCTTGTCTGATTTAATCAATTGTATCAAAGGCGCTGTGATACAGGTTTAATTTGGGACATAAATGGATGTATGGAAGGAGAAGGACCGTATTAACTGATGAAATGCACCCTCCCGAGAACTAAATATAAAAAGGTGTGTTACAAAGTGTTAAAGTGGCACTTATTTGTAGTACCAAGTACTTACCAAGCGTTCAATGCATATGTATACATACATACATGCGCATAGGTTCAGAAGCTAGTAATATTATTAATTTTCTGGACTTCACGTCTAGGACTTCAGACAAATAGGTCGTTGTTGACATATTCATATGCCTTGCCTCAGTAGCTACATATTCGAGAAATATACACGAACGTGACGGAGAGGAGAAAAACCTTGGATTAATAATTCTGGCTAAGTCTGCCACCAAGGCAAGAAAGGTTGAGCTGCTAGAGACTTGGCAAAATCCGAACTCCTGTGAACACTGTTGGCTCATCTAAAAATAACTTCCGTGATTTTGCCTGTGTTTACAAAGCTTTTACATGAGCATGAGACCTGAAAGAGCAAAAGCATACTCACATGAAGCATACCTGCTTGTTGAGTCGATGACTTTTAGTGTTCCCTAAATCCCAAGTATTTGTATATGAAAGCAATTTTTTTGTGATTCTCTTCTCCCCACCATATTCCTTAGCAGGCAAGGTTTGCGGTAGCAAGTAGAATTTTTTGCGGTGTCTCTATGTCTGAAGGGCGCTCATTGTATACTATTAAATCCCATGTCTCCTCTGAAGATCCATTCACAGGACAGGTCACTCATAATTATAATATACCAAGTTTCGGCGATTAGCTACGTGGGAATTATTTAGCCTCAATTAATAATATTACTATTCCGTAAAAGAAACTATTGAACGCCAGACTTTCCAGACAGACGGGTACAGCGCAAGAAAAGTAAAGTGTATTTTGAGGCGACATTATTTACGAATTTCGCAATACATCATGGCGCTAACCAGTGCTTGGCGACGCAAGGAAACGTGTGGGTTGGTTGCCGTTGCGGACGCGGTAAATTTCTTGGCTAAATATAAACTTTTACATGCATTGAAATCTATATGGTCTCTGAAAGTACTTAACGACCACCCATTACAAGCTCCCATCGTGCGTTTCCTATGTTTTACTTTACAGGTGTTTGCAATTTTTACGCTGATAATTCACTCGTATGTATTGCTGAACGATTCTCGGAGGAAGTTGGAGCTCATGCGTGGTTTTTTAGACATCCATCATCGTATGATATCTTTTCTTACTTGCATTATGAATTGATTCCAAGCTCTTGCTTATTCATACCTTCTTGTCTTGGTTGGATGCTTGTGAATTTATTGGTGTTAGGATAAACCTTATAATTGTGGCCACCAGCCAGTTCCCATATTAACGTGTGGGGGTCAGCAAATAAAAAACTTGCCGTTAATGCCATTAGATTACATTCAAGGATTTCCTTGCAGTATGATGTTATTTTTCCCAATAGTTTTGGGTAGTGTCTAAATGAAATCTAAATGAAAATTTCTATTTTTATTCCAGTTTTTCACTGATCCTTCTTGTTCGAATTCGAACTTATTATGAGCCGAAAAATTCCATCCGGAGGTTTTACTCCGGAAAATTCTTTTAATTTTACTTTCAAATCAGAAATAACAAAACTTGAATGTAAGTTACTTGTAATAAGTTTTTAATTATTCAGATCCTTTGCTCTTTTGGCAAGGTCATTGACAAACTTACAAAATTATTAGTTCAAAAATATTCCGCGAAAATAAAGAGCCTTTGTCTAAAACAATATCGTCGTACTTTTGGGAGTTTCCGCGCCAGGAGATTATTTGCGAACATTTCCTAGGCGCACTTCTCCACAGGTCGTGCCTGACGGTGTATTCGTGTGTTAGTATGCGCAAGTATTTATATGCGGTTATTTTTCCATACTCGAATATTTATTATAATATTTATAATAAATATATTTGTAAAATATTTAAAATTACTAATAATATTTTTGGATTTGTTAACTCTCATGTTTAACATGTGATTTTTTTCACGCGTTTCACATACCATAATGCTTGAACGGAAAGGTTTGGAATCAAAATACTTACCAATTCTGAAAGCATGACTTCTTAGCATTCCAACGAGCTAGTGCTTATGTCAACGCCTTGGTATAGAGAACTTATAAGCGGGCGAGCCGGTTGCAATTTTCGGCGAACATTCGGTATAATAAAATGAAGTGCTAGCGACAGAATTATGCTTAGTACGGCATTAGTTCGCTCCAGTAATCGAAACCTAAATTTAAAAAAAAACAATAATCACTCCTTCTCTTTTGCCTCGCTCGTTCTCTCTTGTGCCTCACCTCTCTCTCTCGCTCTCTCTCTCGCGTGTCTCGCTCTCTCACCTCGTGTCTTCCTCTCTCGCTCTCATGTCACGATATCTCTGTCATGTCTCGCTCTCTCGTCTGATTCTCTCTTGTTTATCACTCGCTCTCTTTCGTCTCACTCTCTTGTGTGTGTCTCTCTCTCTTGTTTTGTTCTCTGCGTCTCTCTTGAGTGTCGGACTCTTTCGCTCTTCCAGCCCACTTTCACTCTCTCTTCAGCCTCATCTTTCTCTCTTCTATCCCACTTTCACGCTGTCTCTTCTTGCCTCTCTTGTATATCGCTCCCTTCTCTTTCCAAATTAGTACTCGTTCCAAATTAGTACTTTATAACACGGGTGAACTTACTTCGTTGTGGAACTGAACCAACATGGAGTTTGGCAGATTTATTTTGCCAGAGGTAACCTTTGACATGTGTTAAATGATACATATTATATGTATGTAGGTATTAACAACCCTGTATTGCATCTTTTCATGAAGAAGGCAGTTTTCGAAAAAATGGATTTATACCACTTTTAATCTATGCCCATCCTATGCCCTGACCACAATTATAAACGATGGCCACAGCCACAACTAATAATTGGAATGGTCACAATTAAACACCCGTGTTGATTTGTGTGATTTTTGTATGTTAAAAAAACGTTTCATGAAAACAGTGCGGAGATCTTCGTAATTGTACGGGATGATGTTATAAATTGGCATCACTTCTAAATTGTGCATGTCGACCACAATTGAAGAAAAAAAATTAAAACCGCAATCTTGCAAAAAAGTGGCCACAATATTAAGCTTACCCTACGTCTGCATTTTGTCAGTGAGAATAAATGATAAAACTGATATCCATGTAAAAATGTGTTGGTAGAAGGTCAATCCGACAAGTGATGAAGGGATCTTATTTCTGGAAAAAAGACTCCGAAGAATGCGACTGAGAACTTCTCCCCAGCGGCAGGAATACGGTATGCCGCAGGGCAATCTCCTGCAGAATCACCTGGAGGAGTCCCGAAGGAAGCCAATGTGTGCGCCTCGAAAACTGCTTTCTCTGAAAGTATCCGCAGTCACATGCTCCGGACTTTTTTAAACCCTGTGAAGGATCCCTTCGTCACTTCTCGAAAACTCTTCCAATTTATAGTCGCTTCCATGAATTTTATTTTTAGATTGGGGTCTGTACGTACTACTATGGGTGACCATTTATCTGCTTAACTTGGCTCAACTTGTCATCGCCTGTCTTTTGTACCGGTCTCTGAAGCCGGTAAAATACCTTTTCGTATCATTTTCAATGGTCAACGCATGTTGCTAGATCTTTTTTTTTGCGCAGATGACAGTGATAGCTGATACCACATAACATTCTTTTGTACTCACATTCAGAAGATGTTATCATTTTTAGGATTATCCAGACGCTGATTTGGTGACGAAGCGGGCGGTACGCTGGCTCAGGTTCTCGTCCTTTCTCTTTGTCGTGCTCTTGTCTAAATTTGTACTTTTTATGATCTACTTTGTAATCAACCGGACTTTGGATGAAATCAGTTTATTGACTTGCTTGGCTGACATGGTTTGGAGAATGCTCACAGTCTACATCGTTAAGCGTTTCGTGGACGACTTACGAGTTCAATATCCAGGGAAGCAACAGCCTTCTGTGTACTTTATTAGTGCTTTCTCCAAACCCGCCATTTCCACTTAAGAAGGCGAGAAAGTGTTTACCCTAACACCAAGTTGTGGAAGTTCGAGATTCTTATTTCCTGATGGTTCATTCGTTCCCAGGCATGCCTTGCTTTGTGCCACTTCAAAAAAAAAAAACATTTGTGCAGATTATATAAAACACGAAGTCAATAACATATGGTATGTATGTGCGTTCTTCATCTGTTGAATTTGTACTATTTGTATTTATTTTGTTGTTCCAATTGTTGTTTACAGCATAAACACACATGCGCAATACAAGTTAATGCAATATTACAAGTAATATATAAGTATCGGATAACGAACACAGTCCACAGCATTTACATTGTGCTTACAATATTTAATAAAACGTTGATGTCAAAATTTGCATTTCTAAAACAATCCCAATTATCTTTACTAACTCATTGTCAAACATTTCCCAATTTACTATTCTGTAGTCTGAATAGAATTCATATAATTCTTAATAATGTCATTCGCTGGAAGTAGCTTCTAAAGTCAAAAATTGGCCGTGGTCAAATACCAAATCAGTGCATAGTAATAAAAAAGAATTGAAATTGCAAAGTCATTGAGTGGGTATATGTCCGGTGATCTATCGAAGCCGGCGTTCTCTATACGTGATTCTGGCAAGGCTGTTGGAAATCAAGCAGCTATTAATCGCCAGTGGAGGTTTGGCGATGTCGAAGTAATAACATAGAAAATGACATTCCACAAAGAAAACATTAAAAGTACGGAACCTACCTCTCACCGGGATCGCTGCAATTCTGACGTTGTGAGGGTGAAGCACCGCATAAATTAATCGAGCCTCTGTCGACCAATTTTCAATCTATGCAGTCGTTTTCGCTGAGGAATGGCTGGTGACGTTTGCTGGTCATTCGTAAAAACTTTCCTAAATTATTCTGTCTACGAATACAGCGATCCACAATAAAAAAAATATAAAAAATGTCGTTAAAAAGCTTGAAGCATTCAAAAGCTCACGGTTAAGCTGCCTGGGCGATGACGTGATATTCTATCGATGGCTGCTCCGGAAGCACACAAAGCGACAAAGCCTTCTGTTTGGGCGCCTGACTAAAAAAATAAATACGAGTTGAGACAGCAAATATAATCGCAATTGTATATTATAGACATGTTTATGTGAATAACACCAAAGAAACTGCTTATTTTCTGCAAAAATTGCGTGGGCAATTTTAAAACAATATTAAAATTTTTGCAATACCGGAAAACCGAAATTCAGAGGTTTTCTAAATGTAAAGCCCAAAAATCGAAACCTTAATTTTTTTTACCATGGAGTGTTGGAGAGCCTCTGCTATGGGTGCACTACAGTGTGGCACTAGTCATGGTGAATAATCTTTTGTGCACTCATTCCTCGTTAGTGTCCGGTGCTTTTCCGCCATGTTCGCCAATTTAGTGGAAAAATTTGGTTCGCCATGTCCGGCTGTCGGCAAAGTCAGTGAGACCATAAAAATATGCCACGAGCTTGCTTATATTAATTTCTTTTCACCCATACTGTCGAAATACGTGATTAGCGTGATTGCTTCTGTGAAAGCGATTTCCTTTACAACGGACTATTTATTGACGAGTGCTAGAATGAAATGCTTGTACCATTACTCATCTATAAACCATCTACTAGGTTAAAACTAATCAGGAAATGGTGCGCTAATAACGAAAATGAGCACTAACGTTTTGTTGACATTCTCAAAAGTGTAATACAAAATTGTTCTTGATGACAAAAATTATGAAAAAACCAGGCCAATTAAATTATATTTGAACTCGGAACCATGCAGAAGGATGCGGAGTCGGGATGGAAGTCTGGACCAAAAGTTGCTCATACATAATATATACATTTGTTTATTTCGTCCAATTGCATGTTTCTGCAAGTTCCACGCAGCTGAAATCATATAGGCTAATACTTCGTCACTCGACTTCACTAATCACTTTTAATATATTGTTTTGATGTATTATTGGTGTCACGTGTCAGGGACATTAATGTGGCATTGTGAGCTGATTGTTTGAAGTAAAATGTTTCTTCAACCACTCCCTCAGATTGGCAGCAACGTGTTAACTCGCTTTCTACCATTAACAGCCGTCATTACACAATTGAAATAAACAACAGCCAACATTCCAGAAAGTGAGCGACAAATGCTTTCAATACGCAACCACTCATTATATTATTTCTATTACGAAAGCCGGAATGTTTTACAGAGTCTGTATTGTGCTGGGGCTATCGGTTGTTGGGATTTTTTTAGGAGTCGTCCTTAAATTTGCTTCGGACTACATCGCCGATGGGGAACTGAAGGATCCAGTACCTGAGAAATACTGGGGTCCGGAAGAACTCAAGGACAAGGCGGAGGACAGGGGTATCTACGAGATCAAGATCACTGTTAGTGACACCCTCATCGATAACTGGAAGCAAAAATTCCATGAAGAAGTCCACTCTGGCCGCATCATAGCACCCTTGGAAGATTCAGCATTTCAGTACGGTTTCAATACAAGGTATTTGGTGTCCAACCTGTCCCATTATTGGCTCCAGCGCTACGATTGGAAGTTGCGTCAAGAGTTGCTCAACAAGTACCCGCAATTCAAGACCAGAATATCCGGCATTGACATCCATTTTCAACATGTTCATAGCTCCAATGACTCCAAGTACAGCTCCACCATTCCCTTACTACTGATTCATGGATTCCCCGGATCCTTCGTCGAATTTCAGAAGATTATTGATCTACTCACGGATCCCGAAGATTCTCCATTTAATTTTGAGGTGAGATTTGTGAGGATCTTACAAAGCCTGCACATTACGCAAGCTGTTATCCTTTCACCAATATTTACTGAAAATTAAAATATTTCGCTTCGCCTTTTCTTTTTATCGTGAGCGAATCCCAGAGAAACTATACATTATATAAACATGTTCTCATATATGTAGGTAATAGTGCCATCTTTGCCTGGGTATGGCTTCTCCGGCACTCCCTTAAAATTGGGCTTAGGCTCCTTGGAGGTGGCCCAGATCTTCCATAAACTCATGGATCGTCTGGGCTTCAAACAATTCCACGTTCATGGGGGGAGCTGGGGAAGTATTATTGGAAGTCACCTTTCTGTCATGTTTCCTCGAAGGTATACTTACATTGTTACATTGATAAACCGAGCAGAGAATTGCTTTAAAATCCATGCTCTCCGCAATGTAAATCTTGGACTAACCAGACAAACTCACCTTCTAGTGTCATCAGCATTCACTCAACATCATGCTTGAGTTTGCATCCGAAAACCATTATGAGAATGTTCCTGGCAGCAGCTATTCCTTCAGTCATGCTTACTCCACAGGAGGACAAGAGATTTCACGCATTTTTAAAGCTCGGCATCCAAGAAACAGGCTTCTTACATCTCCAAGCTACAAAGCCGGATACATTAGGTGTGAATTATTTTCCGTATTTTGATATATAAGCTATTTCTATGAACTTCTAATTGGAGGCAAAGATCCAGTTTAATCATGCCTAATATTGACCAATAGGCATAAGCCTGTCACAGTCACCCTCGTCCCTTGCGGCATACATTCTGGAGAAATTCAGCACATGGACAAATGCAAGGAGAGCCTACGAATTTGACGGGGGTTTGTCGAAAGCTTTCTACCTGGACGATGTCCTAGACAACGTCATGATTTACTGGGTCACAAACACCATCACATTTGCCATGCGTATCTACATTGAAAGCTTCTCTTTTAATTCCAAAATGGCCAAGATTTACAGGTAAGTCCAACCATTGATGTAGGTCGTAGCTGGTAGAAGGCAAATAGTTGATGTTCACGAAACACCAAATAGTTAATGTTCATGATGAACCCACAGTGTTCCGGTGAAAGCTCCCACAGCTTGCATGGTGCCGGAACATGACCCCTTCTCGGGCCAGACAAGAGGAATGTTGGAAGACTCTTACCATAACCTTGTCTCTTTCAAGCACGTAAAAAACGCGGGACATTTCATGACCATGCAATATCCGGAGCTGGTCGCCAAGGACATTCTTCAACTCGTTTCTCGGCTCAAGTCCACCAGCTTAAAAAAACTGAAACGAAAAGCCGAGTTTTAATTCCTGCCTCTCACACTATTCTTTCCTTCTTATGTATACAAAGACTTATAATACGAAATAAAATTGAGTGCATAAGCCCAGCACCTGTATCTTCTCTTTCATAGTGAATCAAAACGTGGTCAACTTTATCCATAATTAATACAAACTCTGAGAATAGAAAAGCTATTGCAATCAGGAATAAGAACAAGCTACATTTTCTCTGTATTGCACAATTCATGCAGACATATTATATACATACGTGCCCGTTTAATTATCATTTATACAGCCACTCACGGTACCTGGTGACCTTTGTATTCTGAGATAAATTTTTTCGCAAAAAAAAGTTGTACTTGTGCGTTCCTATTTTAGATAATTAAGAGAATAATTTCGTGGCAGTCATTACTATTTGTACTAGCACTCACATGAGCCGTTGACACTCGCATTGTGCATTTGAACATGACGAAGAAGAGAATACTTTTGTGACCGTCACCATTTGGACTAGCACTCACATGACCTGTTGACCGGATTTGCGGGGCATTTTTCATGACGAACGAAAAAAAGTGGAAAAAAGAGTAGGGAAAAAAATTGAGTATGAACTGGTTGTATGAATTGTTGCTGTCTATGTCGGACTTTGTACGCAATAGTCCCTGGAGGAAAAGTAGTGGGATGGTGTAATTAATTGGAGGAAATTTCCTGGAAGTACTTACTGTCCAGGCTGTGATGCAAGATGTAATGATGTAATGATGTAATGATGTACTACTAGTAAAGACTGGATAAGGGAGTAGTGGTTGTGGTTAGTGATGGTTTGGGAAATAACGAAATAACAAATAAATCTGGGCTGGCTTGTAGGGAGCCACCTTCTGGGCAAACGAGCGGCTCATTGGAAGGTTGGAGGTTGGAGCCGTAACAGTAAGAAGACTCCCATAAGCCCATCACGAAATAAAAACTACTGGCTCTTTCAGAATTCAGACCTCGAAAATTTGTATTTGGCATAGGAGGAACGGAGTCAAGAGTCAAGCAAAGAGAGTCAAGAAAGTAAGAAAGATTTTCCCCATCTCGAGTCTCTCTCTGCTGTTCCTCCTTTGGAAATATTTCACTATTTCACATTTCACCCATAGCCCATTGCCCATAGCCCATAAATCGTATTCGTATCATATGAAAACATGAATCAAATTCTCACATAGCAAACAGTGAATGCAGAGAGTGTAATGTAACTCTGCATTCCTTTTTTTATATCTAGTTTCAAAATATTTTCGCATTTCTTCATAATTGGTAATTATTGCCACAGTGAGGGTAAGTCATCACTCTCCTTAAGTTCCAATCATTCCTTGACATTCACCAAAATATTTGGGGCTCATGGCTAAACGGTTGAAACGTTGAAAGTGTTGAAAGAAGTTCGGTACAGAACAAGCAGTAATATTAACTGTCCAACAATTTTGGAGGGCATTACTGGAGAGAACTCGATTCTGGATCTCCAAGTTGTTATGATAGGGCATAGTCGTAGAGAGGTTTAGCTCTTTAAGCTGTTTCCACCTATCTTTGCTTCGATTACCGTTGAAATTAGGATCAAATTCGAGTAGATCGTGTATAGTCCATAAACAGGGCTATATGGAGCACAATTTCTGTGATTTGGGGAGAAATCTAAACAGTGCTTGATTGTGCCCCAAATGCATACCTATTAAGGGACGCATTTTGGGTGCACCGTGATTCGTGTATTCTTTTCAAGTTACTTGTGTTGTTTGATTTACATCGGGATTAATGTATTTTCTAGCTTATACTGGTTATTTAATATTTATATTTAATCATGTTTTCTGTGTGACTCCCTGTGACCGTGCAGTTCTTACTCCAGTTTCAGTTTGGTGTGTGCCTCAAATTGAAATGATTTCAAATGCACGGATGGCAAGGTGATGGGATTGATCGCAAAAAGTGCTAATATAATTTCTGCTTTTTACAGATTACACCTGGATCTGAGTATTGTCGACGTGGGAACGTGCACGTGCGCATCACATTTGCAAAGAAGTTGCGAGACCCGGAAATGCTACCATAAATCCAGAAAGAATATACATACTTTTAATATTTGTAAGTAAGCTGCTTTTTGGAATAAAGGTGGCCGTGACCACCAAAAACGATACTGTGATCATCCAAGCCCGATTTTGACTTTCTGTGATGTGATGTTTCTTAGGTATAATGATTGTTGTGAGCGATAAAAATACCGTTACGAAGATGGTCCAAGATTGGAATGAATGACGAGATAGAGAGCATCTGATAATGCTTGAGGTTGGGGTGCGGGTGGTACGTGGAAAAGATTGGAAATGGGGTAACCAAGACAACGGTGAAGGCCATGTGGGTACTGTGGTGGAAGTGGGACGACCAGGTTCTGCTTCGTCACCCGACAAAACTGTGGTAGTACAATGGGATATGGGGTCGCGAACAAACTATAGAGTTGGCTACCAGGATGCTTACGATCTTAGAGTTTTTGATAACGCACCTGCAGGTAAATTGAAGTCTATAATTTCTTTATGTTCCTAGTTCCTACTTCTGAACAGTCTTGGCCCGCGAGCTCCAGAACTTGTACAACGAATTTCTTTTTCAAACAAATATTGTGGTCATTTTTGTTTGCCTTTGAATTTCATAGGTGTAAGACATCCAAATGTGATTTGCGACGGCTGCAAAGACCATGGCATTTCCGGTATGCTTTGGAAATGCACTAGATGCTATGACTTTGACTTCTGCACCACGTGCTATCTAAATGACACCCACGATCTAAGCCATCCATTTCGTCGTTTTGATACTCCGTCGTCTGTCGGGTAATACCTTTACCATAGTTGAAAATTGTTGGGAGATGTCGGCGGGGCAAATTACAGGATGAGACAAAATATTGAATCGACACTATGTCGATTCGATACTATGTCGACTAGACAGTTAGTCGAATCGCCATTTTACCGCCGTAGTCAGTTTGGCGACAAAATCAAATTGGCGAATGAAAAAATGTCGAACAAAAAATTAGGCGAACGAAAAAATCGTCGAAAATAAAAATTGCCTTTTTTACTCTGTTTAAGAAATGTACACACACTAACACAATGAAATATGTTCCAATGACGTTGGAAAGTATTTTATTTTTCCAAGTGTTTGTGTCATTTCGAGCAAGCTGGGGCTGTAAGATTATATTGAGAAGGCTTTTTAGTGGACTGTTGTATTTGAGAAGCTAATTTTTATTATTTAGTTTAAACCACAATCAGCTCTAAGCTCTTTAGATTGCATTATTACAGAGAACCCGTACACTTAAATAAATAATCGTTCCGATCGTACAACATAATTCTGTGGCGAGTGTCTATGTGAGTAGTGAGTATATTTGCGCGAACGTTATTTAGCGGACGTAACGCAAGTAACCGTAAAAAGCGTCACACGGGCTTTATACTTATATAAAATAATTTTTGTTAAATCTTAGTAGTAATGTATAGAACGGACAATAATGGGTAAATCCGCCCTCAAGTTTCTCAAATCCGCCCATTAGCAGCTTTATTTTCGTGGAAAATTACAGATTTAAATTAAATGCAAGAAAGCGTTGGAGAAGTTTCTGTTTTCACAATGCATCTGAGGTATCTGATGTTTTCGCCAATTTAGTTACCCGTCAAAATATCTTTTCGACAATTTAGGTCTTCGCCATAAAATCTCTTCGACAATTTTGGTAGCCGTCATAAAAATCTTTTCGACATTTTTGTAAGACACTGTAATGACCGGTCGTCAAATTATCTTCGTCGACATAGTGGCATGTTTAGCCTAATTGTATATTCGACATTTTCCCCGTCCATATACAATCGTTGAAATAAATTATTTATTTATTCAACTCTTGCTTACCTGTGATGAGATCTAACTTTTCCTTAGCTGCATATGATTTAAACATGACTCGATCATATGTATTATGTATTATCTATGTCGTTTGCCTCCTGAACTGCTAACTGAAATTCGTATCGTGTACACGTTGGTTTAACAATAATGGTTTATAATACATATATATTTTATCAATGCTTCAGTGTCGACGTGTCTCCAAGACTAGAACGCCAGAAAGTAGTCTCACGAGGTATCTTCGCTGGAGCAAGAGTTGTTAGAGGACCCGATTGGGACTGGGGCAATCAAGATGGTGGTGAAGGTATGCAACCTTTTTATCAATTGAATTACATTCAGTCCGATCTTATTCTTCTTTAGGTCGCCAGTGAGATTACGATCAAAAAGTTTCGGCAGTCACCGTTTGCCAGTATTTGCTCACAAAATTTATACACTTTAGGTAAAATTGGAAGGGTGGTCGATATTCGTGGATGGGATAATGATTCCGGCCGTTCAGTGGCTAATGTGATTTGGAGTTCGGGTTCTACAAATGTGTACAGATTAGGTCATAAGGGGAAAGTGGACTTGAAATGTGTTCAGGCCTCATCCGCTGGGTCGTACTACGTTGATCATTTACCGACACTAGGTAAAAGAGCTCTTAAAGTGCTAATAATATGGAATACTTTATTTGCATTGTAACGTCAGTTATAAGTTATAGCATGCGCTTAAAAGTAAAATCCCGTATAGCAATAATTTATTGTGTTTGTGATGAAGGAATCCCAAGTTCAACAATAAATCGAAACAGCTTAACTGCACCTGCAAAGGGAATTAGTGGGAAAGTGCAATATTTGTTTAATGTCGGTGACAAAGTTCAGGTGATTCAAGAACTAGCAAGGCTAAAAGAAATGCAGGAGGGTCATGGCGGTTGGAATCCTCGCATGGCAGAGGTATGTGGATTGGCTCAAATTAGAGTTCCTTATCGGGTACTTTGTTTTCAGTTGGAACTTGAAATTGATTTTACATGTCGTTATTTGGACGGTACTCGAACTGAATTAAAAAACCCTGTAGAGATAAGTACCAATTTCAACAAAAACAGCAGCGTAATAATTTAGACGTCTGAAAAACGAAAACAAACAAACGCTAAAATTTAATGCTTCAGCTTAGTTTTATAAAAGGCTCTAGTTTCAGCATGAAAAATACTCGTAATTGAAATTCATTTTGGACTGAGTTAGCAATCAGAAATTCGACCTGGATAATTTAAAAAAACGAGTACTTAATCAATTTCGAGTACCTTCAAAAATCCGGACTTGTCAAGTATAGAACCGATAAGGAGCTCTAGTTCAAATACACATGAACACTTTTTCGTTGTTTGAAATTATATTCATCATGTTACTACGGATGTAATTTTAAATTCGTAGTTCATCGGAAAACCTGGAACAGTTCATCGAGTCACAGATAAAGGTGACATACGAGTTCAGTATGACTCCGGAATCAGGTGGACTTTCAATCCAAATGCAGTGACCAAAGTAACCACTTTTTCAGCCGGTGATATAGTACAAGTTATTAATGATTACAACAAGATCAAGGAATTGCAGAAAGGACACGGGGAATGGGTTGACATGATGAAAGAAATATTGGGCCGCACTGGAACCGTTACTAAAGTGTATGGAGATAATGACCTGCGAATTAACTTCGGAAATTCAGCATGGACTATGAATCCTTTATGTGTTCGCCTCATTCCTAGTGATCGTTTTGAAACTAATAACTCCATGTATGCTGTAACTAACAGACGAGAAGACAACATGAGTAAGTCGAGTTGTTTTGATAAGCGAATCCAGAATCCTGTTTAGAGTTTTCTTATGCGTTTAGTAATAAATAATGGTTTTTCATTCTATAGGCCAAGATCCAATGACTTCCATGCTACCTCAACTACTGGATGACCTGTCGTTAGACAATTCTTTGACTGTTGAACGGTTTGTAAGGGAAGCTGCTCAAGGTAGAATAGAAAGTGTAAAGAAAATGCTTCCAAAAATGAAGGATAGGGTAAGTCCCAGAAATTTTCTCTGTAGCGCAGAACATTTGCTTAATTCTTGTCTTTGTATCATAGAAACTATTTAAAAACTTGTTGTTCGTGATTAAATTGACCACAATTACCCAGTTGGCCAAAATATCAAGCGTTACCCTATTTAGACTCCCAAGCTTTTAGAAATATTATCTGCGATGTCATACATAAATTTTTTCCTCATGTCTTCCATCAAATGTCCAGAATTGCTTCACGTACTGTACAAAAACTGTTTTTTATGCGTAGATAAATCATAAGAATAGTGGGAAAACGCCTTTGCAAGTTGCATCGCATCAGGGTCATATCGATATAGTGATCCTACTTATAGCCAGTGGTGCCAACTTAGAAGTTGCGGATGATGATGGTGACACCGCTCTGCATTACTCTGCTTTCGGCAATCAGCCCAATACCATGGAGTTGTTATTAAAAGCTGGAGCTCTGGTTAATGCTGTGAATCGGGGCCAGTGCTCGCCGTTACATGTCGCTGTGAACAAACAATTTGTGGATTGTGTGAAAATCCTGCTAAAATTTAAGTGCAACGTGAACATTCAGGTTAGCACGGCTATTATGTTTCTTTGCTTTACAAATATCTATATTTTATGCAGTACATTTTTATCATTTGGAGCAATAAGGACAATGTTAAGTATGCATTTATTACTATTTTATTATTAACATATTCCACTGATTGACACAGGATTCATATGGTGACACTGCCTTACATGATGCAATAGGCAAAGACAGTCGGGAAATCATAGACTGCCTGGCACAAACGCCGGGATTAGATTTTACGCTGAAAAATTATAGAGGATTTAACGTGCTTCATCATGCTGCTCTGAAAGGAAACGAGTAGTAAGTATTTTTATCTCACTGTTATCTTTTCAGTAAATTAATTCTTCTATTTTAACTATTTTTAAGGAAATATCGCATGTTTTTCCCTTGGTTGCCTAATGATGTGTGGCAGCTAAGGAGTCGACAAATGCGGATAATAAATTCTTTTGGACGACTTGCACTGCATGATCAATTATGTGTGAAAGTATTATAATAATATGAATAAAGAAACACTATTAGAATTAATATAATTATTAGTATATAATATTTATATTTAATATGCAAAATTATTATACGTATTTGTATTTATTATTTATACATTTCACATAATACTACACCACAATAAATCTGTATGTTCGTGCAGAACTTTCTATTAATTCAGTCATTAATCTTTGCAGCGCAATTCAAAGACTTCTGAGTAAAGCTAGACAACTTGTGGATGTGAAGAAAGACGATGGTTTCGCTGCTTTACACCTCTCATGCCTTAACGGACATTATAATGTGACTAAATCTTTGGTGGAAGAAGGATCTGCCGAAATTGATATTAGAAACAATCGCAAACAAACGCCAGTACTGCTTGCTATCTCGCAAGGTTATTGTGGTATTGTGGAATATCTTGTCTCCAGAGGGGCAGTCGTGGCCTCTGAGGATGAAGATGGAGATACTGCCTTACATATAATATTGTCCAAGCATCTAGATAATACAGCTTCACAACAACAACAGAACAGCCAGGCACAAGCTCTAATTGCTAATCCAGTTGTGGCTGTTGAGTTGAGGAAGCACGAAAATGCGGCTGCCATTGCTGAGGTACGAACACAGTTTATTTTATAAATACTGCATCCAATGTTCTTATATTTCATTGTGTGCATAAGGCTGAACAAATTATGAAAAAGTCACGTACACGCACATTGATTCGTCGGGAATGTTGGACATGATACTTCATGGTACATAGATTGATAGATTAATAAAAGTGCATTCGTTCGAATGATTTTTCCCTAGATATGGGCCCACTTGGTTACTTGTGGTTGGAACGCCAGTGATGACGACATTGGAGGAGCTACCCTGGCATGTTTTATTGCTTTGGCTGGTGGAGACTTGAGCAAGTCCAACAGGAGGGGTGTCACACCGTTTGACCTAGCCCGTACTGATAGATTAAAGGAAATGTTAGCCTACTACTCTGCGCAGAACAGGTAGATTCAATTTCCATATGTACGTTCTATCTTCAAAGTCATTCAAAACCATCCTTGCCGACCTTTAATACTTTTCATTCTTTATTTGTGTACAGGCTAAAAGTACCGCTACGAGACGGTTCAACTACTGAAGACATAGCGTCGTCCGGTGGTCACGCATCACGAAAATCCCAGTCATCATCAGTTAGCAGCGGCAGTAGCACATGTTCACCAAATACTATTCTTAGTAGCACTGGAGCTGTTGCTGCCGCTGCTGCTGCTTCACACAGTCTCCCTCCAGAAATTCCTCGTGGAGAATGTTTACTTTGCTCGGAGCTTTCACACATAGTAACGTTCGAGCCGTGTGGTCATCGAATAGCGTGTGAAGAATGCTGCGTTCGAATGAAAAAGTGTTTGACGTGTCAACAAACTATAGTGAAGAAAATTACCTGGTCTGGCATGCCTATTTCGACAGGGATAACACCCTCAACCCGCGGTCCTACGTCAGAAAGACTTCGTTACTTGGAGAATAAATTCGCTGAGATTGAAGAAACTTATTGTTGTTCTATTTGCATGGAACGACGTAGAAACGTAGCTTTTCTTTGTGGTCACGGAGCTTGTGAACGTTGTTCGGATGCACTGTCAACATGCCACATGTGTCGAACTCCTATTACGCAAAAGATTAATTTGTACTAAACTATTAATTTTAGGAAGCAACGAGCGACAAAGATAGCGGTATAGCAATAAAAAAAACTTCCAATTTATGCACAAAAAGTATTGCACATGTTTAATGTTTACTGTTTACGTAAAGTTGTAACTTGTAACATATATAAGGAATAAGGAAAGGAACAGAACTAAACAATGGTGAGTGCATGCAAGCATGAGCATACGGTGACGATGACGAGGTGACGACTGCTTTATTTAAAACTACAATACTGGATAAAAGACTAAATGCATCGTGGCAACTTTTACTTTAGATTTTAATTTATTATTTTTTGTGAAGTTCAAATACGAACAGGATATTCGAACCAAAAATATGCGACCCAGGGAATTTCAATCTTGGTAAAACGAACTAACATTATTTCGGTCTTAATGCATTTATCGAATATCTAACTGCTTTCTTATTATATGTATGTAAGTATGTATATTGTATATATTATATATATGTACATGCAACTATGATCAAGTTCAATTAATTTTAGGAACGGTTTAAGTACGACAGCTTGAAACTTAATTAAGAATGTTTTTACGAATGTATTTACATAAGTAATCATAAAAGTTGAGTATTCACTTATTCTTTGCTCATGTTTTGTGTGTTGGTATGATACAACACGTACATACGTAAGTACAAGAATGTTTAGCGTTAATGGAATGCAAACCACATACCAACCCTTGGAATCGACGGATTCCCTCCACATACCTTAAAAAATATTGCACATTATATATAATATGCATTTAATTACTACTGTTTTAATGCGTTTCTCCGAATTTACCTTTAGTCTCTCTCCAACTTCCGTTCCGAACGAAATAGTTAATAAAAGCTTGAAGTATAATTCCCAGTGTTGATGCTTGTATTATTCCGCACCTCGAAGCCTTAGCTGCCAAATGCATACATATTACACACAGGGTGTCAGTACTGTTGGCAACGTGGTGAAAAGTGACTTAGTTTAGACCATTTATTTCTCCGCACTTTATGCAAATATTTTCCTCCAAAATAAACCCATTTCGTCGTAACTACTACAAAATTTGCAAACACGAGAGCTGCTGAATCAATCTTTCTGTTATGTCCGATATAGCAGCGTTAAGATACTTCCTGGAGGTATTCTCCTCGAGATAATCCCTCCGATTTTAGCCTCATGTATACTTGCAAGGGGGATTAGTGGGCATGCCGCCGCGTGAGTATTCTTTCAACGATCATACTGGAGAACTCTCCGCTATCTCTTCCACAGTAACTCTCAGAAAAATCACTTCGCGTGGGATACTTTCATGTCCGATGTAGAACCGTTTGGATCCCTCCACGTACTTTCATGATCCTCCGCCGTAGTCCTCCCGGTTTACACGGGTTCTTATTCAACAGTACAATCCAAGCTGAACATGGATCAGTGGACGATTCCTTCACCATTTCCCTCACCGGGCACGGTGAGCAAGGGGGACACGGGAACACTGCGACACAGACACGGCGAGCCAGAGGAAAAAAGTTCAAAAATGACCATTTTTACTAAACAAAGATTTCTATTTTTCCAAGAGAAATCCCGTATTTTTAAACCAAACACAATTAAGCCTCAATAAACGCATCCAACGAAATCCATTTTGCTGTTATAAAAGACATGAAGGGTTTCAAATCAAAAGACGCTGAGTCCACAATACCTTACGGAAGCAAAACACCGTTTTTGATGCCAAACTACAAAATCTTTCCTATAGGCTTGTCCTATACAGAAAAATACCAAAGTACAACAAAATTGTAGCATCTTGACTAGTTTCACTTACCATTATAGTAATTTCCCTAATAATCCCGATTTACTAATTTAAAAAAAAGAAAATTAAATATTGCTCGGAAACGTTTTTAGGGAAAACCCTTATTGGGAAATCCATGGTAAATTTCACCAATGCGACTGACGTTGCGGAAGCGTCACGGACAAAAACCGTGATGGACGTTGCGGACTGGACAAGTGTCACGGATTTTATACTTCAGTATAATAGTATATAGTATACTCTAATAGTCTAATATAAAGGATAAAATATTAATAATAATACATTATATAAAAAATTAAAGATTTAATATATAAAGGATTAATACAAAGAATAGCTATTTTATTATAATACGAAATACGTTTATTTAAAAAAGATTTTTCATCCATCGACACTATCGACAGGAAGAACGAATAACTGTTTACATTTACTTTACTATTGTTTAGTGTCAATTTATTTAAAAGACAATCAATACTTCATTCATCCACATTCCTCGTCCTCATCCTGTTTAATAATACATATATGAATTTTATTTTTCAGGAAGGCTTCGTTTTCCAATGCTGTGAGCATGTGAGCTTCGATTCCAAATAAACCAACCATTTGCCTTAATGCAGTTAATTTCCAGTTCGAATTTGTCGTGATCACGATAATTGATAATGTTGACAGTTTCTATTCTACTGGTACTAAATAAAATGGTCGTCATCGTCCGATTAAAGTCTCGATTTTTTACTTTATTGTGATTACTCTTTCAGTACATTATGTATATACACAGATTTACAATTGTATGGTCTTAACATCACCGATCGATAAAAAACCCTTTGGTGGGAAGGTCCTATGGTTGTATTAAAACCCCAAAATTTGAGCTGATACTTTTTTGTTATTCCGGAGTTATGACGCCCAACATTTATCAAGTGCGTCCAGTGCTTCAAATGTAGTAGTTTCTGTTCTCACTTCTAACGCCGACTGTATCTGGGATAAACGACCTTATCCTCCGTGCTAGCGCATTGAACGTTATTGCTTTAACGAAACAGGTTTGCACTCGATCGGAACAGAATTGTCAAAGTTATGACGGATCTGCTCATCTACTGTGGCTGGTACAAGCAGGTAGAGTTATTTAGCCATTTTCATGCAGCCTGTTTAGTTAGATTTGTAAAAACATTCAATACGAAAACAAGTATTATAACGAATGTCGTTCATCACAGTTAGAGTCGGCGTTAGAATAGAAGTGAGAACAGCAAAAACTACATTTGAAGCACTGGACGCCCTGCATAAATGTTGAGCGGATTAACTTCGGAACAGCAAAAAAGAAGCAGCTGTTGGGGTTTTAACACGTCCATAGGGTGTTACCTTCACACGAAACGGTTTTCTATCGATCGGCGATGTCTAGATCATTCCCTTGTTAGCCTATTTCTAAACAATAGTGTTCTCTGTATGATTTTTAAACACGTATATGTATTATGTAATGTAGTTCCAATCATTAACAATCATATTAAAGTGTAGTAATAATGAATAATCACAACACCGTAACTTATACACACATGTTGTAGTAATAATAATTGTTTGTTACATGTATTGCATGTAAGAGGCAAACTTAGGAGGGAAAGACGGCGGAAACTATTTGATTAACTATCAATTGCGAAAAGACGTAGCGACGAATATTTCTTGCACATATTAACATTTCATATCCAACTGGAAAATATGTATGTATTTATATATATACGAGCTGGATATTGGTATATATTGGCTCTCTTAAACATTAGAATAGTCCTCATAGTTATGTTTCGCAGTGATTTTACAGTACGCGGGGGTGAGGCTCCTTACGCGAGCTGACATTAACACGAGCAATTGTCACTGCGAACGTTACGTTGATCATTGTTAATGGTGATATGGTCAGGGAATTCATTGTAAATATCGACTTCGGTCTCTTGCGCCAAGGCGTTCTTGGCAATTGTTTGGAAAGCTTGCTCAACGTTTATGCCTTCTTTGGCACTAGTCTCAAAGTAAGGCATGTTGTTCTTACTCTGGGCCCACTGCTGAGCTCTCTTTATTGGAACCTGAAAACCAATATACCAAAATCTTCAGTGGTGTCCTCATCAATGTATTATAGCTGTAAATTCTAAGAGAAGAAGCGAATGAATAGATTAGTTCCGGCGACTTACGGCACGGTTTTCCAAGTCGACTTTATTGCCAACTAGTACAAAAGGGAAGTTCTCGGGGTCCCGGGGTGATGCTTGAATGAGGAATTCGTCTCTCCAACTGTCCAAAGATTTGAAAGTGTTTGGAGCTGAAACATCGTATACGAGCACGCAGCAATCAGCTCCTCGGTAAAATGCAACTCCGAGTGATTGGAATCGTTCCTGACCGGCTGTGTCCCATATCTACTCCCAATAAGCCAATAGTGAACATGTATTAATAAGCACTTTCCCTGCTTAGGTCGGTAAACATGCTTTATGTTGAATAGCTAACAGTGGACAAGGAAAATACAGGTAGTACCTAATAAGGACAGGAGAAGGAAGGACAGTACCTATGATTACCGCAGGGACTAGTAGTTAATTAGGAAGTACCATTTTTAAATGGTTGGTCACAATTACGTCCATTCAACTATTCCATAAAACTACGCAGGCGCCGGCAGGCCTGGAAAGTAGTAGTTGCAAATAGTCTTGGTTATAGTACCTGCATGGTGACAAGTCGATCATCTACCATAACCTCCTTTGTAAGAAAATCTGCTCCGATGGTTGCTTTGTATTGATTCGAAAACTTTTTGTTCACATATTGATTCATGAGAGAGGTTTTGCCCACACCCGAATCTCCCAGAATGATCACCTTTAGTAAAACCTTCTTTCTTGAGGCCATGGTTGGCAGCTGCAATAATAACAATCATGATTCTTTATAATAAAACTGAATCTAAATATTAGCCTTGGAAAGGAGTACCCCAAAGAGAAGTGAACAATCGCCATTTGTCTAATAAACCATACGTAATACGTACACTGCTAAAATGAATACCAGCTGGACCTTTGAACTTGATAAAGTCATACTAGCGTCGAAACTCGGCACGCTTGTTAAGTTTACCTAATATTGCGATGTTTCTACTAAGGTCAATTCTGGGGTATAAATCAATATCATACTAAGATTCACATCTTATAATGTACCATTAGCATTATATGTACAGGGCGATCCAGAATGAAGTACCTGTTTTCTTTTTGATTTAAAACCAGGGAAGTGTGCATGGAATTTTTAAAATATGATAAAAATGTAGCCAAGAGAAAAGGACATTGACCCCCACATGAAAATATTCGAAATTGATGCGAAAAATACGCATAATTGGCACAGAATTGTATTACCAATCTGATAAAAAAAAGAGCATTCCTTCAAATCGGCTATGAATTGAGCAAGCTACAATGGTTTTTCCGCGGCAAGTTTCTTTCGCCAATTTGAGACATGTATTTAAAGTAATATCAACCAAATGATCGACCAATTTGTGAAACCCGGACGATAAAATTTTATGTGTAACAGCGGAACAGCTAAGTTTAGTACCTATTTTAGCGACCAATGAAGTTCTGCGTTACAAACTGCTTGTGACACGTAAAGGTGGTATTTTTTGCATTCTTGCTGCAAAATTCGGCTCATTATATATCTATAAATAAATCTATTTTGAAAAATCTTTGGATGTGCCCTATGCCTTCTGGGTGTGCTTGTAGCGCTTTAGTTTTTTCCAGATTTGGGTTCCACAATGTGTCAGAAACAAGTTTGGGGTATACTGACAGGTCTAGCACGCATATTTCATTTCGGTGCTTTTAGCGCTTTTGCCTGTCTAGTGATTCGGTTAGAGTATTTATTGAAATACAAAACGGAAATGCAACGTGCAACTACCGCACTGCTCTAGACTATCAATTCAGACTATCAATCAATGACAGAGTCAAACACAACGCTTTAATCACTCGCTTCTTTCTTGTGCCTCAGAACTAGTATAACAGAGCCATTAAGGCGCTATTTTGTGAGATTCGGAATCTCTTATATAAGACAATTTTTTTGTATTATAAATATTATTATTATATTTTTGTATTTCTTAAATTCCTCCCTATGTGAATTTTTACTTTAGAATGTCTGCTCTGTGTTGAAGCTGCTAATATTGGAAAAAAGTACTCCTGTTGTCCATGTGTATGTGTACTCTGTACTGTATACAAAGAGCTCAAGTAGTAATTATAGTTGTCTTCGCTAGGTCTGTTGAAGACAAGTCAAAGTCTTTAGTGAATAACGATTTACGATACTTTAGTGAATACGGGGCTGCGATAGGTTTATTTACCTAGCGCTTTAATTCATGAGACTAACGAGAGGGTTGATTATTTGTTCAATAAACAAGTGCTAAAAGTTCACTTCAAGCACCACTTCTGTCATCGTATTTTTCAGAGAACCCTTCAGTGGGCACTTCAAAGCGAGAGTATGTTGTTCAATCCCTGACTTTTTGAAATGAACTGTAATGATTTTATTTTATTATATACCATGCAAAATCTCAAACATAAGTCATTTGATAATTAAAATTTATACGACAAGGACTGTCTTAAGACTTACAAAAAGCAACTTTTGGCTGCTTGGCAGAGGTTGCTTTTTCGAGAAAAAATGGTTTCTTTGTCTACGGGTGTTCCTTTTTTGCGTACAGCTAAAGCATGATTCTTTTAGAGTCACTTGTCAAAATTAAGTCAAAAAAGTAATTACTAATTAAATAATTATTTTATCACAACAAAAGCAGTCAAAAATATGTTTACCCAAATCGTCATTAAAATCGTCCTACAAACAAGTTCACTTGTATTTTGACTGCTGAAGGCAAATTCAAATCTAATTTAAATGAAAAATTCTCATTTTAGAAATTGGCGCGTAAAAACTGCCTTAGCTTTGCCAACTCCAGTCCGATTTGCATGTTCCATTTTTTTGCTAGATCCGCAGTAAAAACCATGGCTTTCTGGTTTTACACGACTGCCAGATAAAATGTTTGTCCGTGGAAGAAAAAACGATTGATTTTGTCGAAAATTGAGATTTTTAAACTCCTTGAAGTTTTTCAACTCTTTTGAACAAACCGCCATAGCTTGTAAAATAATGGACGGTTCGGAATTAAAAAAAATTCTCTAGATTCGCATTGAAATTCTACATTGAACACACATTATGGCCGTTTTCCACAGTGCGGGGAACATATTGATGGAGGGTGAAGTATATCGTTTTGTGGGACGCTATACGCTATACATATCCCCTTTGCTCACAGTGGAAGCAAATAAACTTTTCATCAACAAGAAAGGCTTTCGTTCAAAAAGTTTTTGAACAGTCCTCACCCAGGGTTGATACGAAAGCAGAAATTTGAATTTATAAGGTCAATGTCTGGAATTAAATCACAAGCATGTATATTATTAAGAAAAGTTGCCCCGACGAGGGGAAATTTCAAATGTGAAATTTCTTCAGTGTCATTCATATTACTCATTGGACACTATACAAAAATATATCTCTCCAGTTCACTGTATGACTCATACAGTTCTAACTTAATAAAACATGACTCCATCACATGATGTAGATGAATGTCCATTGACATTGACTATGTACAGAACAGTAACCACGATACATTTTGTAAACACTAATATGGTTTCCTTATAGGGATCTTATTAACGTATAAATACTAAATAAATACATAATCCTACTTCCGCACACATCTAACAGAATTCAGGGAGGAACACTAAGCGAACCACATTTATAAACTACGACATCATCATGCACAAAGTAATATTAATTAACAGCTCACTCTAACGAAGAGGTTTCAGTCTAATACAGAATGAAATCAAGTCACATCACTCGTAATCATGAATAAACTATTCTGCACGTAATACATATTTCATCACAAATTGAGTTGCGAGATAACCTAATTTAAATCACTTATAAATAAATAAATAATATATAAATGTGCCAGTACTCGGCCTACAAAATCATAGCTATGTCATTCTACAATCAGTGAACGATGGTTAGATGATCACATTATTAAACTTGGAACGGTAACAAACTGGAGCAGAAAGAGACAAAATTTAATGTAAAATTATTTAAAAAAACTCCTAGTCCTTTATATGTATTTACTCAAAATGCGTCATAGCTATTAGCTGTATGTACACAAACGAAATTCAGCGTCCAGGGATATGATTTATTATGTATATGTCAGAAAAAAAACAAAGTCAGCTGGTCAACGTGAACAATAAACGCCCACTGTAATAGGACAACTCAAAACACAACACTTCGTTACCTTCAACAAGAATGAAGACACTTTGAATCCAACAATATCAGTACCCTACCACGGTCTTGAAATAATATAAAAGGTAAATTGAAAGACGGTGTATGACATAAAGGTATAACTTACAGATTTTTGAAACGATTTACGAGAACAGTCCAACGGAGAAAGTACGAGTTGACAATGAGACACTCAAGTGAAAAGTTTCAGGTGAAATTGCGGGGACGTAACAATTGAACTCTTTCCACTGCTCCACGAACGATAATTGTTTCCCACGGGATAATGAAAGGACCACTGGATCCAATGCAATTACACAAAACTATTTAAAAACGGTGCACAATGTAACAAATAACAAAGAAGGAAGTTGTGTGATTGTATAACTAACAGCTATTGCTAGTGCCACTAGTGCGTATGTCCTTCCATCGAACAGGAAGAGAAGGAAAACCAACAGAGAACAGCAGAAAAGAGAATAAAGAGAACAGAGAACAGAGAACGTAAATATGTGGGGAAAAAATTAAAAGGAGCCGCGCTCTTAACCAGCTAAAATTACGAGGACGAAATTTATCAAAAGGGAATTAAGGGAATAAGAGCAGGAATGTGAGCACTGATAAGCTCTACAATTTACAGCCGGAGACCAAATCACGTGATCCAAACAAAGGCCATACCGTATGTTCATATACCGTATGTTCCATAGAAAAGGAAAGTGACCCTTCTCCCTAGAACCTCCTAACCAGGTGTAATAGTAAGTAATAATAATTTTATTCTACCTAATTACTCATGATTTTTTCACCATAAACTCAGTATAGCTCATACAACGTGTACAAAGTTACAAAGTACTACAGAGCAACACTGAACATAGTTGACATTCACCATCATAATATAGTTTATGTTCGTAGCCTTGTGTTTGAGTTGACAGTTTCCTTGTTATTTTGAAATTCGCCCATTGTTGATTCAGCATACGTAATACACGCACATATTTAGTTACAATGTCAGCACAGGTATCAGACAAATGGATGGTTGTGATCCAGTTTTGTTCATACATTTGTACACATCCAGTTAAGAGATCGAATGGGTGTAGAAGATTAGCAGCAGTTCCTTAACCAGAGTTCTTGGATTTAAGTGACGAATTGTTGAGCTTGGTTCCGTTAGAGACAGCAAATAGTAAACAGTGCGAGGAAGTACCAAACTTGCCGGAAAAATGGAAGAATGAAAAGATACGGCGAATAGGAGGCGAGAATTGCAAATTTTAAACGATTGTTAGTTGAGTTAAATATATTTCATTTTAATAGTATTTAAACGTTTACGAATTTCATTTAATGAGGATAACCGTTCTATTTTTATTGAAGGAGGACAATGATTCGGATTTAATGAACGTTGGGTTGCAAGTTGCAACATCTAACAAAGCATGTTACCCTATTTGAATGCTACAAAGACGGGCTTAGTGAATTCCTAAGAAATAACATTATCTTCTTATGTTCAGAAAAACCGTTATAAAAAATGTCATGTTAAGATGAAGATTTGGCTGGGATGGTTTCAATGCACCGCAGACCAACGGTGGGCAAATCCATAGCACAGCCTATCATTCTACATGCAGCCTACTACTGACCTACACTATCGCCTTCCTATAGCATTGATCATAGCCGAATGCCTACTTAAACCATTTCCTTAGCAATAGTCAAAGCCTGTATTTGTAGGAATCTAAGCAGGGGTTACATCAAGAAGGGACCAACTGACCTGGCACCGGCACGATAAATTTTGGGTCAGGTGGGCAATTCCCCGCAACTTCCTGTCCACACTAAGGACGTAGGTGCTAAATTTTTTGGATTTATTTTCCAAGCATCGGTAATGGGCATCCTGTATCCTTATATATGGAACATACACGGTATACCCAACTCGCCCAACTGTATATATACGAAAATCCAAAGGTGGGATATCTCCGCCTATACAGGCTATACCCTCAAAATCCCAACACCATCGGATCATCCAGTCATCCTGTCGAGCTTCGTAAATGTCATACTGATACTGATACGTTCGTGTTGGTCGTATGATATTATTTCTTATTATTACTTCTTATTAATATTACTTTATTCGTCTCATCATGCAGGAAAGTATATCTACACAAGAAGAACAAAATAGCATCATATTGTGCAGAAAAATTGAAGAATACAATGTATGTATTGTTAGGTGACGTAGCCAGATTTAGGGTTGAGCGTAGTAATTAGTAGTAGATTTTAGTAATAGCAGTAGTAGTATGTAGTTAGTAGTAGTTTTAGTGTAAAACAAGCACAAGAAGCAAAAGCACAAATAAAGCCCATGTAATTCAGGCAAAAGCAAGCACAAGAAATTCAGGATAAATGTAGGTTTTATTCGGGAAAATGGTAAAAGGGAGACGGGAACCAACTCAACGGTTACTTCAGGTAAAGTAAAAAAAAATCATGTCGACGGGGATAACTAATCGAAGGAGACAGCATGTCGAATGGACATTATGTGGACTAGCCAGGCGAAACATGCCATGATGGCCACGAGTATATTTAGGCGAACGGGCATTATGTCGACTAAAAAAATAGTCGGCAAGAATTTATCGCGAAAACATTAATTGTCGAAAAGATATTAGGTCGAATAAAAGAAATTGTCGAGAAGATGTTGTGTCTGTGCCGAATAAAAAAATCGTCCAATGAAAAAAATGTGGAATGAAAACCTATCGACTGAAAAAATTATCCAAAACAAAAATTAATGAAAAGTCTTAATTTTTGCGTTAGGACTGCGCGGAGATGACATTGAGGAAGAGGCGGACCGGCCACTAATCTGGCGGACATGGCGGACCGGACTCCTATTTGGCGGACGCGGACTATAAATGACAGATAAATGGATCAGGTCTTTTGGCGCACCTTATTCCTGCGTGGACGCAGTGACGTAAAACGTGGATTTCTATTATAAACAAAATAACGTGTCATTTGCGTAAGGGAAGTTGTAAGTACATATTTTGTCATCAATGGTGGTCAGCCAGTCCATTTGACCCCGGAAAAAGGATAAAGTAATATGTTCCAGGTCGCTAATTGTAAGTACATGAACATGAAAATGTGAACCATATGTGGAGAGTTTAAAAAAATAGAGCAGGAACCTCTTGATTCTTTAAATGTTTGACAATTTTTTGCAAATTACAGTCGATACTCTCTAACTCCCTTACACGTATACCGGTTTTCTCTGTATAACGGTGGCAGGTGTCAGATAATGTCCCCCTCACAAACTTGCTCCAATTGTTAACATACAAATTGCTCAACAGTGTCTCGCTATAACCGGAAAGCTGATTTAAAGGGGCCCGTTATAAATAGAATCGGCTGTATAAATGTTCCATGGGGTCCCCCACTTTTCCCTGTTGTCAGCAATATCTACGGTGCGCCAGAGTATACCTGGTCCGTTCATCTGTCATATTAATTTAATTACTATATAGTCCGTCCGTTTGACAAATTACTGCCTGTCCGCCAAATTATTTTCCGTCTGCACCGCTGAATTACTGTTCGCTCCGCCGGCAGAGCCGAATTACTGTTTTCTTCGCCCGTATGCCAAATAACTGTTCGCCTGTCCGCTAAATTAGTGTCCGGTCCACCACATCCGCCGTGTCCACCAAACTAGCAAAAAAAGTTGGTACGCCGTACGCCTGTCCGCCGATTTAGTGGGGCCCCCTTTGGCAATCTCTCCGCCCCGAGGCAGACGATCTCCGCACCGGAGTCAGAATATTACCCCCTACTTTCTTTAGTGTAAAATAAGATTTAAAGCCAAGTGCGCTCACGCTTGCTTTGGTTTGTATCGAATTCTCTGACAGTTTTTTCTTAATGAATTTTGTTAGGAAATGTCAAAGCTTTGCAGAAAAAGCGTTATGCACCTGATTAAAAATACATATACTATGCAATATGTAATATTAAATACATACATATAATATAAAAGGTAAAATAATACATTCAATATAAAACAAAAATTGCAGAAAAAAATGTTTATTTTAAATATGTAAATTAATGAGGAATAATTTTCCTGATAGTTTAAGACTTTTTCGTAATGTTAAGTTTTCCACCTTCCAGAAAGCTTTATCTAAATTAATTATAAGTGACCGTGGTATTCTGGTATTACATAGTTACGTTAATTTTAAGACCCCCTAATCTCTGTTATTGATCCGGTATCCTCTTTAAAGCTTCTCTCTACATGATTTGACATTTTGATTGTGTGTCCTGGATTAGAACTAATACTTGTAGTGCATCCATTGACACGTTAATATTGGAAACAAATAAAACAAGGTGTATTTTTATGCCTTCATCTTCACCGACAAGCCAACAACTTAAGCGAATACACAAAGAACAGAAGAACACAATATTATAGTATCTATTTTCACAAAAAAATGGTCAGATACAACGATAAAAGATACAAACAGTGTATTGTCAAAGAGATCGGAAGAGAAGGTAAATAACGGTTATATTAATTTAAGATCTTGACGACTACATCAACAAGTGGTATTGCGGACACCTTATATTCATAATTTATATTATTTATATCTATTGACCCTTACTCTCTTCCACTTTCTGTCGACATTTGTCTCTTCCCTTTCCGTTTTTATTATGCATTTTATTGTCGCATGCAGCCGCCATGCAGCGTTACTCAGCAATAAAAAAACGTTACTCAATTCACAATCAGATTGATTCGCATATTTTTATGAAATTATGATTCTAAAAAATAAACTCTCTGCATGCTGGCGATGGCGAACAGGAGGACCTGATTACTGAATCGGCTGAATATCCATCTCTCCCAACTCTCCATGACCGCGACCACTGATCCTGAATCATTCTAATTCTGACCATTCTATTCTGACATTCTGAGTGAAACCTTTAGCAATTTAGTACTAACAATAACTCAGACTTAGTATTTAGTGACACTGCGGTTCCGCCTCTGTTGAGTCAACTAGGAGCGGCGCTATTGTTTGACATGCGGATGTTGGGCTTTCCTGGGAGAATTTTACTGCGCGGTCAATGTGCCAAAAACGGCATCTCCAAGTCTTGGAATTTCACTGTCGTTCAGTCTCTTTCTTTTGAAACGGATTAGCAAATACATGCAACACAAACAGATGCACGTTAGTACTAGCTGTTTTAATCTGAATCTGAAAACACCAACGCCATAGCTGCTTAGCTATATAAATAAAATATATAAAATAGTATACTATATAGCATCTGGAAATGCCAACCACTTCAAGCAATGCCCCTAGCGAATGGAGAAGTAGTTTGAGACTATGGCGTTTCGGTCTCGGCCAGAAGATTTTCTGCGGGAAAGGCAAGAGATTCGTGCTGGTGTTTTTAACTCTCCTCACCGGCTTCTACCTGTGCTTTCCCGACCTCTGGACAGAGTCCATCCCCCAAATCTTTTGGAAAGTCGATCCTGAAGCCATCTTTGACT
>JAQGBT010000114.1:0-81905 GCA_034698585.1 Disparrhopalites patrizii
CTTTCATGGACAGATAATCGATTCCAATTCCGATTCTAATTATCAAGAAATTCATATAAATTCCGATTAAAAATTCCAGTTCCGATCCAGCCTTGGTTTTTTTTCAGAATCGACACCCAAAAACAACAAGGTCGGAATTTCCTCAAATCAACACTGCAATGTGTTAGAGGCGCATAAATGATGATGTTTTATTCCCAATGGAAGTATTAGTATGTCCCAAGTTTTACCATTTGTGAAGTTATACGGGGTCAAAGGTCAAATAATTTGCAACGGCGTCACCCCCATAACTTCTCTCCAGAACCTCTGATTTTTATGAAATTTTGCTTAAAATGGCTCTTGTGCTAGAATCATCAAATAGTTCAAATTTGTACCATGCTCTAATCGAAAACCCGTCATGTCGGAAAGTAAGGTAACGGTAGCTAGCATGGTCCGCACGGCGGTAGCAATGGGTTCCAGTGGAAGCCAGCGGTGTACCGCGGGGAGTGATGTCGCATGGGCCGGGCACTTTTCAGATCCAACCCATCCAATCTACTGGGGCCCGTGGAACGGATTGCGGTGTAGTCACTGGCAGGTGAGACCACCTGACCCAATAACTGGGTTGCGCTAGATGATAGCTGGAAGGATGACAGCGAGTGCACACAAATGGCACACAACCATTACGAGTCGACGGCACCCACTTTGAGGATGTCACCCACTTCCGCTCTCCGTACTCCGGCGGGCGCTGCTCTAATCCCTTCAGCGTCATCTCCACCAGCGACCTCCAGCCAATGGATCCGGGCGACATCCACCGGGCAGTATCTGGCATGATGTCGTTTACCGGAATTCGTACTCCACGCAACGGGGCTCAAAACTACATCCATCCCGATATGACGGGATTAGCGTACGGATATTTTCAGGGGTAAATCGGGATTATGGGGATAAGTATTGAATTGCCTGGTATGATAGGAGAACACACATTCAAGGGAATTAGAGCAGGATATAGTATACAGTGGAGTCTCTTTATAACAACACTCTATATTACAGCATAATGTTAAAAAATTCGTTATAACGTCAGAAGATTTCAGCCGCTGGTATATAAAAGTATGTTAAATGTGTTTCCTATAGCAGCATTAGCCAAAAATCTCGTTATAACAGCAAAATTTCTGTTCCCGTTGGATGTTGTTATAGCGAGACTCAACTGTAAATCGCCAGGATACGGTATAAATTTCGCCTTGGATCCGCTAGTTTATTCTAATAAAGTAACCAATTTTACAAAGCCAAGTAGCTTGCCGATGTTGACAAAAAGCACGCTGTATTGCGGCCAGGTTATGGGATTTTTACTTTTTGGACATTTTGACCGCACAATGAGATCTCAACACATAATTTGATGAATATTTGGGCAATATTCATATTGGTTAAATACAACGTGACGAATATTTTCAGGGATTCATATTCATGAATCGATGAATACAAATATAAATTGACCGTATTCGTATTTGTAATTGATCGGTTGAATACCATAATTTAAGTATTCATACATGTATTTGTATTCGTATTGTGAATATTATTCATATTCATTACGATCCCTAGTCGCTTCTGAAAAAAAAAACCGTGAACAAAATTCGAAAGAACACTTTTCTCATCGCATACTATACTTATTGCTTAACCTATAACCTGGTCCCTTTTGGTTACAATCAGATAGGTTTAACTCAAAAATAAAAATGCTTTAATGCGCTGCTTACACCATTGAGCATACTTTTTTCTCGGAACAAGCGTATTTTTTTTAACAGCGAAGCAAAAATGATTGACAATCCATAGTTGGAGGAATACACCTAAATCCCTACGCATTTCCGTGTCCTTACATTATCAATCAGTCATTCGTCAATGATGAATCATCATATACATAATTCCTCTCCTTTTCCACATTATTTCTTTGCTTTCTTTTAGCCTGTCTCTTTCCCATAAATCGGCTCTTTTTGCTCCCTTGTTTTTTGGTTTAAAGTTTTTTTTTGCAATTGAACAAAGCAAGTACTCAATTCGATTCACTGCAAATATACATTTGATTCCAAGGAAAATAGGGAAACCCTAGATGGGGAAAAAAAACATGGACAGAAAGCATGAGCAAATGAAGTCCAGAGAAATATTAATGAACAAAAAATACGATGCGAGAAGAACGATTTTGGCTGGAAAGTGGGTTTTCGGGTAAATTGGTAGAAGCACAGATAAATAAACAGTCAAGATAGCGACACCTCAGAGCTTGTGCTCGCATTTTCTCCCCTGTGAGGGAAGGAATAGAGGCTACGGATTCCTGTTAATACACGGAATTTCCAGTAACAAGTCCAGCGATGTAAGCCAAGCCCAGACATTTAAAAACGAATACGAATTGCGAAGACTCGCGCCTCTGGTAGCGCAAGATAAACCTGAAAAAATCCATGCAATTACACAACAGCTCGACAGAGAGCAGATGCAACTCGGATTGTGTTCTAACAGCTGGAAATTTAAATAAGAACAGGAGAGTACACATAGAATAATAATCACGAATATTACTTTTACTTTTTTTGCTATAGTCTTCTCCGTCTTCTGTCTCTCCGGATGGATTTTTCTCCAAGGGGAAATGTGAGGCAAACAAAATCCAAAACTTAAGTAAGTAAGTACTTACCAACAGAAGGTAGGTCACAATCTGAGGGCAATTCTCTCTTGTTGAGGGCCACGGGGTCCAGGTCACCGAAGAAGGGGCCAAGGTTCTACCTCCGCGAAGGACACATCTCCCATGCCATTCTCAAATTCAGTCATGTCAATCTTCCCATTGACCGTCGACTGAAGGTGAATATTCTCATTTGGAGCAACGTGAGAGTGAACCAAGGCATTCCCCTTGAATGTGAATGTCTGTTGGTAGGAGAGCGGCGAATAGTATCCGTTCCATTTAAATATACCCAAAATGACAACTTTTGAATGTTTTAAATTTTTATTTTAAATTTTTAAATTTTTATTGGAGATTGTGAGAGGCAAAAAAAATTACCATACGAGGCTTTACCATATGCAAAAGGTACTTGGATCATGATGTTATATTTCAGGAGGAGGATCTTATCCCTGTGGATGTGGTCGTCCCGGGAAAAACTGCCGATCCAGAGTGACTACTAACTACTAAAATACCCGAGAGTTAATTCGAATAACGGGGAGCATGGGTAAGAAAGATTTTTCAACCATTAGGAGTTCTCCGTAAAACATGTCTTATAATGGCGAGGATGAGAATCAATGGATTATGTGTCACATGTCGATATGTCACATTCAAGGATTTTTTTTTTCATCTTCCAGATCTTTTCGGGTAACCCCCGGTTAACCTTTCCCGGTGAACCCCCACCACCCCTGACTACGTATACTAAAAATAAATGACATGCTAACAATATGATTTACACTATAAACAGTAATAATATTTGTCTTCATATCAGTTTTGCCCGTGGGTATTAGATTTGGTCAGATTTGACTACGTGGCTTTAGGTCATTTTCCCATATAGCCGATAGTCCTACATTTGGTCACTCTACATTCGCTTCCAGTGCAGGGGCGATTGAATTTCAAAATTTGCCATTTCACCCAAAATTTACTGACCTGTGAGTACTGAACTACTGAACGTATGCATTTAATTTTATTTTTAAAGCATTCTCCGTTTAATTATGCCGGCGTGTTTTTTTATTTGATTGTTTCGGTAAAGCGGATCTAAACGAAATTAAAGCGCCAAAATGTAAGATCTTGCGCAAGGAAGTGCCAGCTAAATTCCATACTGTGCTTGTGTTGCTGCACTTGTGGATACGCTGACGGGTGAAAAAACACATGGTGGTAGGCCAAGCCAAATTTCTACATAAGCGCTAGACTGGCTAGACCTTACATTTTGACGCTGTAATTTCGCCCGGGTCTGCTTTACCCAGACAATCAAATCAAAAAACACCCCGACATAATTGAATGGAGAATGCTTTAAAAATATAATAAAATGCATACGTTCACTAGTGCAGTACTTACAGGTGGGGCAATTTTGTGTAAAATGGCAAATTTTGAAATTCAATCGCTACTGCACTGGAAGCGATTGTAGAAGTGACCAAATTTAGGGACACTATCGGCTATCTGGGGAAATGACCTAACGCCATGGAGTCGAACCTGACCAAATCCAATACTCACGGGCAAAACTGAAATCGAGACATATTGTTACTGTATAATAAACTTAATGTATTCAAGCGAATAAAGGAACCATTTAACGCATTTTCCGTACCAGTAAATCCTTTAATTATGTTCGTTTTTGGTGGATTTTAAAAAATTTGCGAGTATACAATATACTATACGTATCTAGCTTTTGAACTCCCACCCTTCTCCTTATTTGCTTTAGTAACTGGGTCGGACAACCCCAAAACCGGACACATGGTTGCTGAATGTTCCCTACAGGAAATTTAGTTAAATTATGCGGAATACCAGCATCTACACTGGGTTTTAATGGTTTTTCGATTTCCTCCTCCATTCACCGGAAGTAGGCGAAACACCGGGTTTATTTTCGCCGCTTCCGCTGGCGAAAAGCCAATGATTGTTTAAATGAAATTCCGTTGAAGTATGCTGAATACCAGTATCTATTTCTATACAATACGCTTTTTAGTTTTTTTTTTCATTTTCGCCTGTTTTCGCCATAACTACTCCAAAAACATTGGTGTTTTTGCCGTACAGACTGGCGTAAAGCGTAAAGCCATAAGAGTTATTAGTTATTTAAAACAGAATTCTTCAGTAAATCCGTCTTGACTTTTTGTACCTATGCACATGTCCACATTTGTGAACTGTAGTATGTTAAAAAAATCATAACATGAAATCATCTGTTGTGTATGTCTTGATAGGAATAAACGGTATATTATTATTATTATTATCTGAGGAGAAATTTAATAAATAATACATACGTTGTGGTTAAGCCTTTAGAATGATATATAATATTATATATTATGTATTAGAAAACCATAGCTCAAAAAAAAAATTGAAAAAAACGTTGCAAGAAAGTGGCCAAAACATTAAGCGTTACCCTATTTCAACTTAGTTCAAATTTTGTTTTCAAATATATACTTGAAAATTCCATTTCAAGGACAATTTCCAGTTCGAAATGAAAATGAATTAATGGAAGAACTTTTAAACAGAAATTGAAATTATTTGATGGAACAAAATTTTGGGGAAATGAGATCATATAAAGTGCAACTCAAATGGTGGCGACATCTAGGAGCTCCTCCCCACAAATCCCATGAAAGACTGGGAAAAATTGGCCACGAGCTTTTTGTACAGGCTGAGTCTGGAGTGGTATATCTCTCTTGACTAAAAATTAAAAAAAAAAAAGTCCATTGCTGTGAGGAATGAGCTTATTGCTGGTTTTATTATACTCTCCATATATTTTGAACGGTGTGGGATGTTCTCGATGAGAGCCTTTTTTTCTATGGAGTCTCTCTCTCTCTCTCTTTTCTGCTCCTTCTCGCTGTTTCCCCGTGTGAGAAAAAAGGTAGGATTGCATTAGATGTTTGCTGTGGAAGGAAGAACGCATGCCCAAAGGGAGTAGGACAGTGCCGGACTCGGACTCCTCTAGTGGACGACTCACGAGCTCATTCGGTTTCGGTTTTTCTCTCTCTCTCAATCCAACTTTTATTCTACACAAAAACTTTTTTTTTTGGGCTATATATTTATGATACACACACACACTTTACTCTACTACCATTTAGTCTCATGGTCCCATGTGGCTTTTTGAAACCCCCCCCACAAAAAAGTTTTCCTAATTAAAATGTGTCACGTTAATGTGATTTAATTCATAATCTTCACAAAAATGAAGTAACCTGGTGTTGACATGGACTTCAGTCAGGTAAGTTCACCCGGATTTTTTCTGGGTGTAACGAAACTTTTCAAACTTTTGTGTTTGTTCAAAAAAAAAAAAGTTTTAGTTAACAGCATGTATATAGGATAGTGTAGTTTCCAACATTTTTTTTAAGATACTTCATCTCACCCATTTACTATTTAAAGTCAATAGTTTGTTTCAAAAAAATGTATGTACGGACTTTTTTAACACTAGGGGGGAGGGGAAAGGATTTGCCGATTTTAATGTAGCATCGTTAATTTTTGTATGCTGAAACGTTACATGGGAGGAAGGATGTATACGAATTACGAATGCTCAATTCGGTATATAGTTTAAAGTGGATGCATCTAGTCGGTCTAGTGGTTTCATTTTTTTTTCTTGGAGATACGAAATCGTTGGAATGCCAAAATGAATAGGGCCACAGAGAATATGTTACATGTTACATTGTTGGGGATTGGGGGACTTGTAGCTAAAAATGTTCTAGAAATCCCAACGCGAGGGACCGGAGGGACATTGTCAAGTTGAGGAATGTTGTGTAGTCACTTATGACTTATGTATACTTAATGCCTTTTTATGTATATACATTATTACTGTCGTGACTTGCAATAAATCTCGGATTTGGTATTGTTTTTAGTTTCTGTTTCTAGACACCAATCTAGAAATGTTCATTGGAGTACCTGCGTTCGTTGATACGATGCGATTCACTCGATTGGTTTTTTTTTTGTTGGTTGCAAAATATGATATAATAAAGTCGGACGATATTGCTAGTTTTTCCGTTTGGATTGCCAGTCATACCAGGGTATGATGTGCGTCTTGAGGGTGTACTTTCGTATGATTCATGATCACGTAAAAAGGACGTGGACAAGGCAAAGGACTCAATAATAATAGGCTAGGTTGGAACTCACAGAAGCTTTTATATTAGAAATATTTTGTTTCAATTTGCAATTGCGTATGTACTGATGGGGAAACTATACATACAAGTAGATGTGTTCAATGATAGGATATGTTTTAAGATATAACATTTTATTGTCCGATTTTATGGAATGCGAAAGCAGATCAAATAATAAGCAAGGCAAAGCATTTATAATGTAATACGATATGCTACTTTTTGCAGTTGCTGAGTTCCGGATTTCAATTTTTGAATCTGGACGATGCATGCGAAGCGGAGGTGGATATCCTGCAGGATATGCTATTTAAGAAACAAGATGCGGATCAGTTGTCGAAACTGTTTCATCTAAAGTCCTACCCTGATGGCGATGGAGCTTGCAGTAAATACTACACTCTGGATCAAGTCCGGTCCGCCTTGTTGGCCGGGCATAGCGAATCTGGAGGAGATATTTCACCTTCGGATGTCTGCAACAGCGATCAACGTCAACCAGGGCCTGTTGCTGATCTTAGAGAAGCTGCATTGGTTTCCTCTGATATGACCATTCCTCTGGCTAATGGCCCTATGATGCCTATGTCTCCACAACAGCATCATAGTAACTTGTTCAATTCTAGTTGTAGTATTTTCAATATTTTAATTCTTGTACGCAATCGTTTGAGTAAAACCTAAATGTAATTGTACTTGTGATAGTGATGGGTATGGAGACAAGCACCAGTGAGTCTGGAGAGATGAATCAGCCAATGATGTCTACAATACCAACACCTCTACGTAGCTATTACTCTCAGCAACACGTTCCCGTAGTGCATGCATCGCCGCAACCTCAAGTGGGATCTTCTGGGATCGGGCAACCACATGGACAGGTTGGAATTCCTGCCTACTCCCATGTTTCAGTACCTATCTCTGTGAGTAATTTTATAATAGCATTGGTATAGGAGTATTACCATAAGTGTCACATGGAACTACTAATGCACTTAATCAGCCGTTCGATTTTACTTCGATAAGAATAAAAAAAAAAAATTCGAATTCTGTTTGCAGGTGCATCAGCAGCAGTTGATAATGATGCAGGCTCAACCTCAGGCTGGTCAAGCATACGTTGGTTTACAACCCGTACACTACGTACCTTCCCCACGACACCCTGGCCATCCACCGCATAGTTTCGTACAAGGTGAACATCCTTTAAGTCCTGAATCAGTCCAATATCATCATAATCCAAATCTTATTAAAGTTACTCATGAATCACCATCACACACATTACCGCATACTCATCCATCGAATGCTTCTACACAAGGGGGACCAAGTAAGTATAGTAACGGACCCAGAAAGAACCATTCACGATCCATTGATCGAAGCCGTAGTCGTGATCAAGAAATGATGAATGCCTACCCTGCATATGCTTATTCTGGGTAAGATACATGTTGATAATAATTATTTAATTATAATTGTGTTTGCATGCTTTCTGTCGTGTTCGTAACGTTTAATCTGGGTATGCGGAGCAGATCTGAAGATTAACTTTGTTCTAATTTTCAGTATTGCATATCCCAATGTGGCGTACTACAATCAGCAATTAGCTCATACTGTCACAGGAAGCCCCATCATAATGCCAGCGAGTCATCATAACAAAGCTCCAGTAACAGTGTATCAGCAGTACGTAACTTCCCATCAATATACCTCACCTCCGCCTAATGCTCCTCCAACAATGACATCAAATGTCTCTCCCCCGGACTCACAACAACCACATGCGATTCCAGTGTCTGACGCTAACACACTAGGATCTCAGCCGCAACATCATCCAACTGCAACGCAGTCGGCAGAAATAGTTGCAGAAAATGTTTGTGCGCCAAACGCTGTACCGCCACCGGCGTACTCTAGTAAAAATGACTCTGACATGCCGTCCCAAACAGATAATCAGTCAGATGTACGCGACAATGTTAATAGCTGTGACGAAACTCCAACAGAGAAATTATTTGACTGTAGTTTAGGTTTAGTTGAAGATAAAAAAGACCTCGGTGCACCATCGTCGCCACCGAAATCTATTTCGTTACAGAATCCCCAGGACCAGGTTGTTTCTTCATCACAGCCAGTTGAGCACTCAATGGGAGGGAGTCAGGAACTCCGTTCTCAGATACCAAGAGAGTCCCCTGTGTCCGAACAAGTAGTACAGCAATCTGTCACGTTTTCTTTACCGGCGACAGCGGCAGAAGAGAGCAGTAACAGACTGCAGTCTACTAATAATTCCGCTGGATTAGGAGCACCTGTTTCCGAGCCTGCGGTTACAGTAATCCCTTCGGCTCAACCTAAAGTTCAAACATGGGCCGAAACATCTGCCCCGAAACCCCAACGTGCAAATAATATCAGTAATAATCCAACTATTTCTAGTAATATTGCTGCATCGGTTGATGATAAAACGCTCAAGGACAAGCAAGGACAACCAAAATCTGCAGAGTTCCCCGCTTTAGCTAAACTAAACGTTAACGGTAATATTGGTGCAAGTGCATTACCAGCAGGTACCTCTTCAGCTCCGAAAGGCAGGTCTTGGGCTAGTATCTGCCGAAATCCAAATGCTCCTGCTGGGACTGTTTCAGCTTCTACAGCGAATGGTGGTTGTGTAACTGGTGTTAGTTCTAATTCCGTACAGTCCGCTGGTGTACCGCACACAGTTTCTTATGAAGGAGTGGCTAATAGCTCACCTCCATCATCACTCAGCAGTGGTAGTAGTAATCCCAATGGAAATGTGAGTGGTGGTATTAGTGCGGACAAACCGAACGCTGCTGCAGTCGTCGGTTGTAGTGACAATAATGGTCACACGTATGTGCCAATACAAAATCAAACCAGTGACAAGCCCAAGCCTTCTACTAGTACTGATCCTTCCTTTGATCCTTCCTGTCTTAGTAATGAAAATGATGCACTAGCTATTCGTCTTGGTGAGTTCCTTGCTGGTTATACTTTGGATCATCATGCAACTGCTCTCACTCCTCGAGGATTAACCAACCAAAGCAACTTCTGTTATATCAACGCCACTTTGCAGGTAGGCTATTTTGTATTTTCAAGTGACAACTACAACTCGTATCTCACACACCGTGAAATGACTTTAACTGTCTTACTAAAAATTATGCAAGGTATTTTTGAGGAGAGGTATGACAAGTTAAACTTCACAAGTGTAAGTAGTTAATGTTCGGAAGATCATTCGGGTGAACAGTAAACGAGAAATGAAGTGTCTATTATGCTATAGTTCTGACGCACCGAAACGGAAATGTTACATGCAGTCGTGATTGTCGAAGCAGTTTGGACAAACATTTTACCTTTATCTTTAAGAAAAATACCCTTTTTTTTGTTATAATTTCTGGTTCACTCTGGTTTCGGTAATAATTTAATTGTGGTTTGTTTTTGATGTGTCTCTGCATGCGGTGATATCGCAAAATAAATGCTCCCACAATATATGAGTATTACATTTTTATCACGTAATAACATTCCTTTACTTTAAACCTGTGAGTGAACATTTGTCATAAATATTTGGTGTGGTGAAAATCTGGTATAATCTTTATGCTATTGATTTAGTAATGACTAAAAGTGGAATGATTAACATTCTAGGCGTTGATGGCATGTCCTCCCTTTGTTAACTTATTCCGTTCCTTGAAAGAAGTTGGTTTGGCCAAGACTCCGTGTACAGCAACACCTATTATTCAAAGCGTGTAAGTAAAAGAAAACTGGTTTATTTTCAGTCAAACCACTAACGTACCTGTGTTTATATTTATGCGTTTCAGGCAACTAAATTATCACGTGCTAGAAAGAATTTGTTTGAATGGTTAATATTCATTTAAAATGATACTTTAGGTTTGATTTCGTGAGCGAGTTTGAACCTCTGAATCGTGGAAACACAAATAAGCGAGATAGAAGAAGCGATTCGTTCACAACTGGTGCCAATCTAGAGCCGTCGGGAATTCGCAACGTCTTGGGCCTGCTGGACGGCTCGACATTCAAAGTGGAGGGACGACAACAAGATGCGGAAGAATTTTTGAGTCATTTACTAAATGGCCTTCATGATGAAATGATTAAGGTGCGGCATACTGCTCTTGTTATCAGAAACTACAGCAAGGAGTCATAAATCTAGCAGAAATCACTTAAATGTTGCCAATCGAGCTATGACGATTGACCTGCTTTTTGTTTAATCATTGTGACATAATTGACCTGATTTTCACATTTGTACACTGTACGCATAAACTTCATGAATGTTACTTTTATGTTGTAGGTTATAAAATGGTATGAAAATAGTAAATCGGGAGGAATCGTTCCCGGTCAGCAAGCCGGTAGTGTTATTGTCAATGGTCAGCACACAGAAGAGGTAGCGCATGAAGAGGATGATGATGCGGACCACTGGCAAGTAATGGGACCTAGAAATAAAGGCTGTTTGACTCGCAAAACAAATGTGGTAAAGTCGCCCATTTCCGAAATGCTCTTCGGTCAGCTGTGTTCTGCCTTGCACCGCACGAATTCCTTTAAATCAGCCACGTTGCAGCCTTTCTTTACGCTTCAACTTGATATCCAGGTAATTTCATTGGTAAAAAATGGTGAATTCATGATTACCATTGAATTTGTAAAAATGAATGGTTTATAAACTTATAAAAGTAACTTGATCTATGAATCCATCGATTGAAATATTTTGAAACTATAATTGTTTGTAGAGTGACTCAATACGTAGTGTCCGTGACGCTCTGGAAGGTCTTTCTTATAAGGAAGAAGTTAGTGGTTTAGTATCCAATAGTGGGCAAGAAACTGAAGCATGGAGGCAATTAAGTCTTGAGGAACTGCCTATGATCCTTATCCTTCATTTGAAAAGGTTTGTGTACGACAAATCGGGCCACAAGATTCAAAAATTAGACAAAAAATTAGAATTCGGGATTGATTTGGAGATCGCAAAAGGTAATGTTTGACTTTTGATCTATATAACTGCATCTTTGTGTTCAGTTCGATTAATTACCTCCAGGACCTGTTTAATTTCATTTTGCGGTTTGTATTGATTTCAGAATTATTATCCGTGAATACACGTGGGAAATGGACTGTCAAGCAACGCCAATACAAGCTCTTTGCAGGCAAGCACAAAACATACATTTGTAGTAGGGAAATTGCGGATCAAATGCAACTTGACTAGCCTTTGTTTCATTATTAGTAAAAGTATTAAGGTATTTTGAATTAGTTATTAGTTCGTATGATCGGGTTAGTAGAATAATATTACGTTGTGTTTACAGTTGTATACCATGACGGAGAAGAGGCTTATAAAGGACACTATGTCGCGGACTGTTTTCATCCATCCGGAGGTCACTTGTGGGGGCAGGTTGGCTGGCTAAGATACGACGATGTGGCAGTCAAACCCATACCTGAAAATAGTATGTTAAATTCGCAACCACCCCGAGTACCTTATTTGTTGTATTATCGCCGGGCGGACACACTTCTTAGTCACCACACGCAAATTCCGAGAAACAAAGATCGTCCAAGGAATTTCAGTTCCACAGACTCGTAATGCAGGTAAATAAATGTTATTTCATATTTATTTTTAGCATGATACCAGGTTTATTAGGAAAGCAAACCTTTGCTTCGTGCCGCGCCATAAATACTTAAAATCGACTTAAAATAGACTACAGACATGTTCAGTTATTAATTTAACGCAGAGCATAATTATAATACATTCAGCATACAACGATTGAATGCATGAGATAGCGCTGTAGCTATTTAAATTGTATGTATATTGTTGTTTGCTAAAATTTGCACGTCATTTTGAAGTTTAAGCGACGTTTATTAATACATACGTTACTTTGTTACGTCGTGTGGAGCAAACCTTTTAAAATGGTGGTAGTAAAAATGCTTTTGTGTGTATAGACGATTTTTTTTCAACCACCTGTTAATTGTTTCTGGTATTTACTTCAGTTTTAGTCTTGTGTCGCGCCTGTGAATTTCAGATAATCGTCTTTTGCTTATATATACTATATACATATATACAATTTATCTAAACATAACCTCCAACATATCAGTCGATTACTTTGTATGAGCTTCACAGCTGTTGGCGTGATAATTTAGCTTACTGTTATGTATAATGTTTGGCTTAATGAGGAATGTGGTTTTCTCAACCATTTTCAGTGTTGTCCAAATGAATTTAAAACCCGAGTATCCAGTCATACCATACCTTCAGAGAACACAAAGAAAACAAACGAAGGCCACGTCTTCTCCCGTTGATTCTCTCCGTCACCAACAACTGAGTATGTACTATTTTTTATTTCACCCGTACTTATCGTTCGTCCTTCGTGCTACTTTAACTTCTTACTCCTCGTAGGTTAGTTACAAAGTAGTTTCTCGGCCTTTATCGCTGCATCACCAAACGTGTATTCGAATACTACATATATGAAGATTGCTCTTTCCATCGTAAAATAATATGGTTACTTACGGTAATTAAAAATTTGTTACTACTTTCTGTTACATACTTACCCGCCTATTGTGAGTTCAGTGGCATTTCGCACTATAGCAGTAATTTTGTGGACGATTTGTTGCAACAACTGTTACTACCGTGTTGTTGCTGGTAGACCAATGATATAAAATCAAATATTATTGTTAGCGGTGTTGACAGTTAAAATTAAAACAAGAACTGAATATATACTACCACACTGTATAAAATATTGCGTTCCGTTTTTTCTATATTATGTGTAATAAATTGTATATATGGGTGGTTATGTTAATCAGTAAGATAAATAGACCAGGTTTTAAAATCAGCAGCGAAATGAACAATGAAGAAATGTGTCACTGATCATTCATTTTAAGCGCATTTGTTCAAAATATTAAAGTTTATCCACAAGATATTCGCCCAGGATGGCGATTCGCATTTTACACCCTTCCTAGTATTTGTATTTATGATTCAGTAAGAATTTGTCAAGGTGAAAGCTAACTTTTGCTGCAAATATTTTGTCTTCGAGTATAAGCACAGACCAGTAGAACGACGATATCTTACACACCAGACCTCCAGATATTTTTACTTTAACTCTGGATTGTTCGAATCAGAATAGTAGGTTTAAGTACGATCTGTAAGCCAGATCCTTTTTTACACGCTGTTTGTTGCATAGAATGACCGTGCTTGTTGACAGCAGCAGATGCCAACATGAGATCATGACATTTAAAATAGGGAAGTTAGATACATTGTGGCTAGGTGCAAATAATGGGCTACACTTGAAATATTCCCTAAACTGTTGTTGTTTTTTTTCGATTTGAAATATTTATGGCGAAAGTTAGTTATCATCTTGTCTGTAGGTATTCTGGATCGTAGTAACAGAAGGGAAAATACAGTGCGAATTGACACGCTATGTTTACATTTAATACAAACAATAATGTAACTGATTCTTCAACCAACCCCTAAAAGTAATCTTAATTGAATCGGGTATCGAATAGAGAAATACAGATAAGACGAGAGCAAGATCAGCTTGAACTGAAATTCAAAACTTTTTTTTCTATGTGAAAATGACGTCGAACTAATAAATATTTAAAACAATACATACTGCAATAATTTGTCCATGTTATTAATTGAATATCATGGGTTGTAAAATATAAAAGGAAGGCAAAGCAACTGCGCAGCGTTCCTTTTTACGCAGTTCTTTAGTTTCTTGTAAATATATATATAGGAAAAAACGAATACTGATTATCTCGATACTTATAATGTTATAATACTGTTATCATTGTGCAAAAAGAGTACATATATTTTAAAAAGCAGTTATTTTGGAACATTTTAAGAACGGTGAAATGGAAACGCAGCGACATAAAAAGTTACAAAACCGTACTTTCTAAGTATATACATATATGTATTATATTATACAATTTTAAAACTCGCAATATTGTCTTTTTATATAGAGGAAAATAATTTTCTCGGGCAAGAAAGACTTATAAGATAGCTAAGTTGTGGTATAAGAAGTGTGTATCATGTATGTATGTACGTATAAATAAATAAATGACTAGTTATTATTGTTACTACAAATACAACAGTAAACGTTGTTATTTTGTCTAAGAAATATTGTACGTATATATGGGATGTGTATGTATGTGCTTTTTGCTATTGCCTGCCTTCATATTTACAGGTTCAGACAGTGTGTAAGTTTTATTTATGAAATTGATTTCAAGAAATTATTACATACATATTACATATATAATACGTAAGAGGTCAGGAAATGAAAATGTATATTCACTGCGACTTTGAATACTTTCTATAATATAAACAAAATTATTTACTAATAGTAATGATTACGTGGACAAAGATTGCGCAGTTCTTATATTTCGACAGTGTTTACTTGGAGTAAGTTGGTTTAACAATATTTTTGGGTTATTTGTGTAAAGTCGTCAGTGTTAACTTTATTCTTGTTACTTATCCTGTTTGTTAATAATTGTAGTTGCAACGGTATGATTATCTGAGTTATCTATTTTCCTGAATTATACACACGAGTGGCTGAATGGTTTAGTGTAAACTAAAATTTGTAATTCACTTTCATATTTGCGAAAATGCATGAACGTGTTTTTGCACTTCGAAAGCATGCGCGATAGTTAAAAAAAAAAAAAAAAAGATACACATAGTAAATAAAATAATACTCGTGTAAATACAAAAGGTTATTCTCGAGAACAATTTAAAACAGCATGAGAATCCCAAGCTGCGTGGGCTAACGAATGTAGACAGCTGAGTAATTTTTGCTTTATTTGTAAGTTGGCACTAGCTTCTTGTGTTAAAAATTCATTGTACAGTTTTATATTATTATTAATGCCCGTCGTCAAGCTTTATATTATGATGTACTTATAGTTTTGGTTTGTGGGTTGTACTGTGTATGAATGTATTCGTAAGTTTGAGTTATTGGATTGTGCTAGTAGTTAATTTAGCTACATTCGTATTCTTGCACTTTACAATTAGTATAACATGGATAAAAATCCTCTGTAAAATGGCTGACGTGGTAATCGCTAACGCATCATCAGCAGCCTGGTATTCTGTTTTAATATGTTTGATAAAATCAAATATTCTTCTTGTTTGCTTGAATTATTCTTCAACATTTTTCTGTTCTGATGTGTCTCTTAATAATGTTTCTGTTAAGTTGGTTGACAGGCTTCCTAAATTTCTTTGCAAACTTGACCATTAGTTGAAAGAATGTGTTTCTATTTCAGAGTATCTATTGAACTTTTGCAAAGTGCTCTTTAGTTCTTCGAGCATTCTATGATTTACTTACCTATTGCTTGCCCACTGTCCAGCGTCACGAATACACTTATTTATTATTCCCGAAATCAGAAATTGTAAACTTTTATTTACAGCCACTAATTGTTGCAAGCAGGACAATCGAATTGGTTAACGAAGGGATTGGAAATACTTCGGGAGATACATTTTCTATGTTAATTGTAATGTAAGATTCACAAAGAAGTGCCCTTGTAAAGCCATTGTCATGTTATACGAGTTCCTCACCCGGCTCAAATTTTTTAGGGGAATTATTTAGGTGGAGGTATGACTTGACCAAATTAGGGGCATGCATGTGGGGTATTTACATTTTATATTATGTGTGTGAATAATATGCAGCAGAGAAAGTATTAAATTTTAGCCGTATCAATTCTGAAGATTGGATTGCTCTAGAACTGCGAAATGGTTGAAATGTAATGACTAATCACGCGTGAGATGGGGACAAGAAAAAATAACGAGAAGAACAATAAGGTTATATGCCACATGAAACCACAAGATTGTATAATTCGTAGGATACCTGTATAATTGTACTGAGTGAAAAGCCGTCTTGATGGTAGTGTATTTGTAAAGCAAAAGAGCGATGGATACTTATGACATGTTTTATCAAGAACTCAAGAAAGGCTGGACTAAAAAACTAAGATGGTGTTACCGTTGGCTTTGTTCAAAATTTTTTACTTAAATGTTGTAATAATTATATGGTGAGGTTTCGTACACAAAACATATTCTATTATAATATATGCATTCGAACAGAAATCAATTCCGTGGTATTACTATCGGTCACTGTCTGAAGATTAATGACGTTTGGCCTATTGTTATTATCTTCAGGAGATCGCGTTAACTTTTGTTAATACTGTTGTGTTTGTATTTACGAGGTAGTGGTTTAGGAAACCTGAAGTGCATTACACAAACAGAAATATATAAATAATTAATACTAGATAAGACAGCGACAGAAGGGGGACACCCTTTTGTAGGCTGGTAATGACTGCAATAACGCAGACCGCAGTGAAAAATCCTTGCAAAGCGTATAAGAAAAAAATTCTACTAAAATGACTAAACTATTTTGATGTGATGGTAAGGATCGGAGTAATCAAAAAGAAAATGTTTTATATCCATGAGTGCCTCTCAATAAAGATTAGCAAAAAGTAATACTAGTAATATTATTTGTAAAGAGATACTAATGTTTTTTGTCCTGCAGACTCGGCAAGCCTGTAAATATTAAATATTTCTTCATGCATCAATCTGATTTGTTATACTACGATACGTTTACTGATTAATGATTACTATATTATAATACTATACATAAATATATATTCATACTCTATACTAAAGGATAAAAAAAACACGAAGGACGGACTTCGAAAATTTATTATAAAAATATTAGCTGTGTAAATGTCACTGTATACATGCGGAGGGATGTGAGTGTATGAAAGGATCTTGTGTACAGAAAAAAAAATCCGTAATATATGAAAGTAGCGGATATCGATTAGTTCATTAAAAAAAAGAACATAACTTACATTGTAAGGTAACTGGAAAAATCTTGTATTATTGTTATTGTTAATAATATTACATAGGTTTCTAATTAGAGAGTAAGAAACAATCCGACAGCAATTAAAGTTAAAGAAAAGAATAATAAGATCGTTTCCCTTCATAGTGTAAAAACAGTTGTCGATTTAATAAAAATTACGGCAAAGCAAAATATTGGTGTGTGTCGTTCCATTATTTCCATCTACGCAATTGTTCACCTGTAAATGTAAATAAAATACCCCTACAGGGTGTGCTTCGTAAAACAGATTCTGCATCTCGGTTTCACATGAACCAATAAAGTACACCGTTTAATTTGTCTTTAAACGCCTTTAACACCGTTTAACAGCTTTGATCCTGTCCTACAATGGATACCTACGATTTTTCAAGTCAAATGTTCTTGACAAGCACATTAAGCATATAAATCTGTAGACGAGAATTGCGAAGAATTCATTGTTTTTTTTCTAATTCACTCTGTGCCAACATGCAAAGACGACGAGGAAGATGAAGGTGTGTGCATTTAGTAGCAATGAAGACATCCGTTGCAACTGGGAGTATGTAGGACGGAAAGTGCGGTAAAAATCACTGCTCTCCCAAACCAAACACTTCCCTTTTTTTCCGTTACTAAATCCTTCTTCCTTCATATTCATACTAAAACAAATGATTTCTGATACTCTGGAAATGTAGAAAGTAGAAACGTAGAAAGGTATAAAGTGTTTATTACAATTCATTCTTTAAAATCTAAATAATAGCTAATTGTGTGACCGAGTCACAACGTAAGCTGTAAAAACGTTACAGATATGAGCATGAGACATCGAGTGTGATAAACTACATGTGTACAGTAGAACGTAAAACTACACATTACCATTAACATCATTCACGGGCGGCTTCAATATAATAAAAGTGAAAGTATACAAAAAAAAAAGATTTGTAAATTCCCAAGTCGGAATCGTGGAATTTTCAAACTTTTCACTTGTACAATCTAAAAAACTTGGTGGAGTGAACTAGGTTGGAAAAAACTATTCATATAGTGATATAGTGTTGAAATTGTCGTAATAATATGTTTTTGTAATTCGCATAATATTTAATTGTACAGCCAGAACAGATTTTGTTGCTGTAATTTACATCCGTCCATGCAGTTGATAAATTAAGTGCTTTTCGGAGTGAGTCATCCGTTGTGACTGCCATCAAGGAAGAATCATAGCAATAAGATAGCGAAATTTCTGAATCATAAAACAACATCCACAAGGACGCACAACGTACACTGTACTTTACAGATCATCTCTTGGAGTTGAGGTGATATTTATTTTAGTCCAGACGAAGACATCAACAATCAACACCCTAATCATACTTCAGGTTATCATTAGTGTAAGTGTTTTAACGTTCTTGTCAGCCGAAAGTAAAAACCGATTTCTGTTTTTTTTATTAAAAAAATTTATACCTGAATGTTTGCGCGAGAATAATACTAATACAATTTTTTAAACTTTGGTTTAAATACAGGTGTTACAGCAGTTTGTTGAGTACAAGTTACCATTTGAAAAGAGAAATTCATTGCAGCGATTCCTGATTGAACGAAGTGAATTTTGGTAGCGAAATTATTTCTTTGTGATTATCTGTCAACATGTCCATGGATGGTAAGAACTGAACGTTTTGGGAAAACTAAAAATGCAATTAATAATGCTACAGTTTTTATGTCACATTGTAATGTGGTTAAATGCGCTTCTTTACATATAATATATATTACAGATAGCCTATTTCAGCTGAGATTTTGTGCCAAGCAGCTGGAAAAGCTGTCAAAAAAGGCAGAGAAAGATGAAACCGTACAAAAGCAAAAGGTTAAGAAAGCGCTTCAGCAAGGAAATATTGATGGAGCTCGTATTTACGCTGAAAATGCCATCCGAAAGAAAAATGAATCCCTAAATTATTTACGAATGTCATCAAAAGTTGACGCAGTAAGGAGCAAGGTTCAATCTGCTGTGACAATGAAAGGGGTATGTCTATATACCAGCTCTTTTGCATGAATAATAATGGTCGAACTTAAAATAAAATTACAACAACAATTCTTGTTTCCAGGTTGCTCAAAACATGGGTCAAGTTGTCAAAAGTTTGGACAAAGCCATGAAAGCTATGGACCTGAACAAAATTTCGCAGATTATGGATAAGTTCGAGTCCCAGTTTGAAGATTTAGATGTTCGCACGTCGGTACGACTGTATTCTGTTTTCTGTTATACAAAATAGTTACAAACGCATTTTTTAGTAATTCAAGTATACTTCCTTTTTTCGATCCCTCAAGGTTGCCTCAGTAACCTGTATTCCAGCTCAACGAGCTGGTCGGCTACTCAGGCAACCTTTTCGGACTCTAGAATTCGAATAAATTCAACCTTGCCAGGAAGGTCTTTCGTTAACGTTTTAGCGCGCATAAAGCTGTGCTGACTTGATTTATCTTCAAATAGCAGTCGATGATAGTTCTGACTTTGTACAATTTTCTGCAGGTTCTTGAAGACGCCATGGGTAGTGCAACAACGCTCACAACTCCAAAAGGTCAAGTGGATTCATTGATACAACAAATCGCGGATGAAAACGGATTAGAAGTTGCAGAACAATTAGCAGCTGCCTCCGTACCTGCAGCTGCCATTAAAGTTGGTCCACAAGCCGAAAAAGATGATTTATCAAGAAGGTATGTGGACACGGTATTCTTGTCGCATTTCACATGGACTTGAATATGTTCGAATGATGCAATCCCAGTTGTTACATAATATTGGTCTTGCATTTACATAATATTCATGTTATTAATCATAATCAATATTATTTTACTTGTGTTAACAGACTTCAAGAACTACGAAACTGAGGGCCTGAATTGCAAATTACAATCAATGCATTATTAATAGGTTTCTTGATTCATTAACGTTCGTCTACACCTGCACACACTTTACGTACATATAAGTACTTACATTACTATTTAAGATGCGTGAAGCAATTTCATAGCTCCCTCCATTCTTTCGAAGCTATGTAATGTTGCACAGGAAGTGACTAATTTTGCACCAAGTGTTGTATTTCGAATACCATATAAACAAATAATATAGACATTGTTGGTAAAAGAATATAATATCGGGCTAAAGTGTCTAAATGTAAATTAAATAGTATATATGTATATTAATATTTAATATACTAAATGTTTTTTGTTTGGTAAAATATGTGATTCGTGTAACATGCCAGTTATTCGTTGTTTTTTTTACTAAATTTTGTACTGGCGGATTTTTCAAAACTTTTTACAAGTAGCAACTGGAAAATTGTTACAATCTGTTATATGTGGGAAAATGAGAAAACATAAGATACAGCAGTTGTTGTACTACTTTTGCCTGCAATTGTTGTAGAAGGGTGGTTGAAGTATATAAAAAATACAAATATAAAATGGCTTTACCGTTTAAATCTTAATGTTCGTACATTTCATGTTACTACCGTTAAGTATAAATAATAAATATAAATACTTAAATACTTTGTATAATATTATTTGTGCTGTTGATAAAGTGTAAAGTATGTAATGTAATTAAGTACATCTATAACTGAAGCGTTTTGCTGCGTGATTACTCATACAATAGTAAGCACGCTGTCTCGCATTATTCGAAGTCTTTCGTTTGTCGCGAACTTCGTACTATAAATACAAATACTTTAAAATTAAATAGTAATACGATCCTTCGTTTTCGCAAAGGAATCAGCTGGTTAGCACTATTCGAAGTCTCATATATTTTCTTTGAAAGAACCGCGTGCCTACACTTTTGCGTGAAACGTCATGGACATTGCTGAAAAGGACACCTTCATATTGTATGCTGCCTTAAACATGTGTATTTTGAGCAGTGGATACTTGTGATGTAATTATGACGGATGCATTTTTAAAATAAATGAAGTACGGCTGGACGAAATATGCAGTTATTAATGAATGTTTTGGAAATCAATATTCTATAGTTCTTAAATTCAACAATAATAATTTAGCAAACCATACACCTACAATAAAACCGTTGCGTTTTTCAATTCGGCCACCAATTTCCAATTTAAATACTGAAGCGCTTGCACTAATCTTTTCCACGGGCAAATTAAAGATTTCGCATGCATGTAGCGAGCTATTGCTAAATTTCAAGAGTGCAGAAAGTAGACCGAACGTTTATCTGTCTCTTAGATATTTGGGTGCCTTTATTTTGTGACATACCCGGAAACTCGGCTGACTTCACGAAGATCTTAATGTAAAAACAAGTTGTAAATTGATTATTCCGTTTTGAAGTTACACGACTTTTTTCAGTGAAACAATTGGCTTTGGTCTCTCTTTAAAAACAATTTTTCTCCTTATAACAGCATTGATTAAATACTCCGTAGTTCCTCGTGGGTTCAATGTCTTTTTCATCACAGCGAGTGGCTTTTCTAAACGCTGAGCTTTCCCGTACAGAATGTGGTGACCAATGATTAAAATCGGTGTATTCTACATCAAACAAACCAAAAGAACCATTGTGGTAAAAGTTCTTTCTAAGCTGTACCTATTCAAAGCATTCGTAGTGCAAATAAGTTCTTTGTAGTCATATTTTCCCCGTTGGTTCACGTACTTACATCTTTGGTATAGTGTAGATCGCCAACAAATCCTTTGAGTCCAGCTAAATCTCTGCTCTCTAAATCCCCTTGAAGTTCCAGGATAGCCCATTCAGTCAACCCGCTACCGGGATCCCTATATGCAAATGATCGAATAGGGAACGTAAAATTTGTGAACACAAATATTCCAGAACGAACAAATGTTCGAGCGAACAACTCAATTCGGGCACTTTTCTTTGTAGAGCTCTAGAATCAGGGTAAAAAATGGAGACAGGGAGTTGATTCTTTCCTAATCGACGGAGAATGGACTAGGGGTGCTAATGGTTCCTGGGTTTGCCCGAATTCGAACTAAGAGAGGTCAGTCCCAGCAGCAGCCTAAGTCGGGCTACAGTCTGGAAACTGTGGAAAATTCTTGCTCTTGATATCTGAACGTCTACATATGAAATTGTGCCACATTACCGCTGCATACTGTATGTAGTGGCATCTTGACCGTGCGGTAATATATGTAGCGTCGATTTGCCACTGCTCTGTCGCTTGCGAAAGAACCAACTCGGTCAACTTCCTGCATTCATTTACCCGGGTTTTCGAGCACTTCAAAGAAAAACGTTCGACAGGTGTTGTTCCCTGGAACATTTCGCTCCGGAATGTTTTTTCACTGAGACATCAGATATCTGATTTTCGCTGGGTTGTAGCGTAGCTATTTTTACACTCCCATCAAAAACAGACATTGAAACAGAAAAGTACTTTTAATGTCAAAACTGTCATTTATACTTAATAATAGTGAGCGGTCCATAATTAAAATAATTTCTAGGTTGTGCATTCGGTGTTTCAAAGTCCAAAAATCAAATTACTTACACAACTGGTCGTAGGAAAATTTGCATCCTGATTGCTTTGTGAATTCCTGATTTTGCTGCTTTATTATTTTTGTTTGTGTTTATCACACTGTATTTGACCGATCACCTGTTGTGAGCCACGAAGAGGGGAAAGTAATGATCACCACGTTCTTTAGCGAGAGAGCAAGAAGAAAAGAACTAGTTCAAATGGTACAACGTACAACATACAGATATGAGAGAATGCGTACGTATTTTAAAAGTAAATAAATAGTGGGAACAAAAAATAAATAATTAAATAATTATAAACTATGTTTAGTACAGTTAAACATGTATTGTTATGTATTGTTAAGCTCTCGCAGTCTCGGGTCCTGTTTTCCATCTGAATCCCGCGCTTTCTTCTTCTGAACTCAGCAAAAATATAAAGCGAGGAAGCACAGCAGAATTGAATTGTTCGGGTGTGCCATCTGAAGGAGTACTTTCGATGCTTGAAAGCCGTGGTCTGCCGTCAAAATTTGTAGCATCCCCTCACTCTCATACAAACTTTGCCGACAGCCGACATAAGGTTTTTTTTTGTGCAGTGACTATAAAGGACAGCAAACACTTTGAAGTGATCCGAAGGTGGATTTGTTAGTGAACCTCAGTTATATTTCGTAATTAACTAAAAAAAAGATCGACATTTTGACGGAAGGAATTGTGAAGAAACTCAGAAAGTCATTTGAAACGGGTTAAAATCAATACTTCGAGTAGTGAAAAATGGCTCACCGTGCTTCAAGACGAACTCACGAGTTCAATTGTCCATATGACTACGTGCAAATGGACGGATTGGTAAGTCCCGACACCGTCATTTTTCTTGCCATATCCCATAACCAGAAATGCTTTAATTAGGAATTTTACTTAGATGAGCAATGGACTATTTACTGAATATTATTCTATGTAGTAAACTAATGTTCAAGATGAACTCTTCTATGATTCTCTTAGGCGGTAATGAAGATTATAAAGCATTGCTACGAAGAGCGATCAAACATTGACACACCTCGAGGAGGTTTACTGGGACTGGTTATCGAAAACAGATTGGAAATTACGAATACATTTGCCTTTCCTGTTGCCAAAAGTATCGAGGATCCCATTGATGAAGGTATGGTGGAATTATATTTGCTGAATTTTCACTTATTTTGTTTGGATTATCAGTATACTATAATGTGAAATATTCATTAACTTTCATTCGTACGAAATGTCATTGATTGGTTGATGGAAATTTTGGGGCTTAATTTCTGCAGAGTACACGACTAATATGATGTTACATATGAAGAAGATCAATCAGGATTATCTACACGTGGGTTGGTACCAAAGTTGTGACTTGGGTTCTTTTGTCACTACCGAATTCGTTTTGGCGCAGCAGGGCTACCAAGATTCTATTGAAGAATCCATTGTAGTTGTTTATGGTCAGTTTGAAATTTAAATGTATTTGATGTGCTAAATTATCGTCTGTTGTTCGTATCCTCATTTTGCCAATTACTTAACAGATCCGCAAAAGACGGAAAAAGGATTTTTATCGCTAAAAGCCTATCGTCTTACACCACAAGCATTGAAGTTGCTGGCAGAAAATGAGAACAACATTACTCCTGAATTTGTCAAATCGTTGCATTTGAGCTTCGACAGAATGTTTCATGAAGTCCCGTTGGTTATTCGAAATTCACCTTTGGCAAACGCGCTGTGCTGCCAGTTAGTAGAAATGAAGCCGAGCGACAAGGGAACACAATTTTTGGATCTGGGAACAACGTGAGTTTTTAAATAAATTGAAGTTTCAGGAACGCTACTTCAATAGAACATTATCTAAATGATTAAATTTATATATATTCATTCATGTTTAATTCTTTCAGATCTGTCATGGAAAATCATTTAAAATTCTTGCTTGAAAAAGTTGACGAACTGCATCAAGAGGCATATAAGATGAATAAATGGCAAATGCAAGTGTCAAAGCAGCAGCAGGAGAAAGCGAAATATATTCACCAGAAGGTAATTTTCAGCCCAAGGTCTATTTCCTCATTAGAAAAAACGGTGGTAAAATCACGTGAAATTAAATATACTTTGTGTACTCCATAGAATTTAGAAAATGCCGCACGCCAAGCCAAGGGTGAACCTCCAATGCCGGAAGAGGATTTGAACAAAATTTTCAGGCCCATTCCACCGCCCTCAAGATTACCGACAATGTTGGCCTCAGGTCAAATTGAAATGTCATCGCAGCAGATTAATTCTTTCTGTTCACAGGCCTTAGCTAAGCTTTTCATTGGAGAATCGCTTCAGGAAACTAAAATTGAGCAGTAAATGTACGAATGTTTGCGCATCAGCATATGTAAAATGGAAAGTTCATGGACGTTTACGATTTGAAAATATTTAATCTTTGTTGTACCACTGTACTACATGTCTTTTTTCTATAGTACACCTTTCATTGTCACCTCGTTCGTAGAAAATATCAATCTTTGTTCTAATAAAGTGAGTTTGGAGGGTCACTGAAATCAGTACATAATTTCTGTTCTTTTTTGTACCTCCATCCCGGCTTGCAATTTCTATAATTGATCGATTGACGGCATTTATTTCACCTATACCTATTACCTGGATATTGATTAATTGATTACAATTAGTTCGGTTACAACCTGAAACGCATTTAACATGGACATATACATATATACATCAAGATGAGACTATTAGCCGCGCCACGAAATGTGTATGCACGAGTGCGGGAGATGAATTCCTGTTGGATTATGTACATACCTGTAGTAGTACTGTAAACTCAAATCTCAATTTCCCAACAGTAATATGCATGCTATAGAGAATGTGCCTCGGTTCGTATTTTGTGTTACTAAATATACATGTCAATCGTCAGTGCAGGAAGCAGAAGGAACGCTGCATTTTTAATTGCATCAAGTATTTTAACTTCCAATTGACACAATACACAATTTCAGTGGGGAGACGAAATTAGTTTCATTGAACAAGGAGACATCAATATCTCATATTGTAATCAACATCTGTGTGCGACGTCGTATACAATAATAACTTCATCTTCATCATACAATCAACATTTTAACCGATAAAACATTAAAACATTTATTATATACAGGTCTGGTCTGGTGTGTTCTGTAGAAAGTGGAAGCTACGGACATACAGGTGACCCAAGACAATTTGGTTGTTATCCTTGCAGCAGCATTTTTGGACGTACTTATTTATTCCTCTCTATAATCATCAGAAATTAATTGTAACCGGGAAATGGTGAGGTGAGTAGTATAAGGACAAAAATTGAATAAAATGGTAATGTTGGATTGTTGTAAACCCTGTATTGTAATTTATGCTGTGTAAATCTTTTGTAAAAAAAAGTATTAGGATTTTGGCTCCTGTTGAAGATCCAGCCTTGATTAGCAGAAAGCAGGATCGTTGAAAGTAGGAAATATCGTCTTGATCGCTGATCGCTATACGGATCTTTCTGTGCTGCATTTGTCAGTTTCTCGTCAGAACCGTGAATGAAGATTGCTTTCGCTTTGTTTGAAGTATATAAGGAAGGTAATTTACCCACTGCAGGACTAAAATGTGTCTATTAATATTGATGGTGAAAAGTTTCAAAGAAGTACGGATTGAAAGAATGCATACATATACTTACGTATGTCTATTCGTCGCCAAGCATTACATATGCTACAATGCTACTAATATTTTTGCTTTGGTTTCATTCAGTTTTGCAGAATTTAACAACATAACCTTGTTAATTGTCACGGAGCCGGCTTAATAGGCATTATGAGTTCGGGCGCCTACAAAGCGCACATTGCTGTGGTTGGATGCAGCCATGGAGAAGTGGATAAAATTTATGAAGTCATACAAGACATTGAACAGAAGGAAGACATTAAAGTCAGGCTTGTACTTTGTTGTGGTGATTTTCAAAGTGTTCGGAACATGACAGATTTACGTTGCATGGCATGTCCTATTAAGTATCAAGCTATGCATGACTTTCACAGGTGAGCAGAATATTGTTATTACCAGATTTATAATTTTGGCTTGTAGTTCCTGCGTATAAGTATAACGTTAATTTTATTTTATGAATAATATAGGTATTACTCCGGCAAGAAGCAAGCACCTATTCCCACGCTATTTATTGGCGGAAATCACGAAGCTTCTAATTTTCTACAAGAATTACCGTATGGCGGATGGGTTGCCCCAAATATTTATTATTGTGGATATGTCAACGTTCTAAAATTCGGGAAGATTAGAATTGCTAGTCTTTCAGGGATCTACAAAGTACGAAATATATACCGTAAACGATTCCTGTCGATATAGTATGCACATACTTATACTATATGTATATTGTATATGTATAATGTAGATCTGTATGCCGACGTCATTTACATTCAATCCATTTTTCGTCTTATTTTTTAGGGCCACGATTACATTAAGGGGCGCTATGAAATTCCACCTTACGATCAGAGTTCAATGAGAAGTGTTTATCACTACCGCAATTTCGATGTATTTCGTTTAAAACAGGTGAGTTCGTACATGGCGTAATTTTATGTTCGTTGTATTCAGCTAAAGACATTTCTTTTGTCATATGCCCGATGAAAAATGATTGCAAAACGAAAAAAACTAAGCTTGGAGCGTAGCGTTCCGGGTAACTTTTTATCTAAGAGAGTCGTTATATAAAGAACGCAATTTCCAAAATTGAAAACTTTCGTGCTTGAGAAATACTATAGATCATTATCAGATCACTAAGTTACTTATGTATACATGTGAGAAGGCTGGATAACATATGAAATGTAAGAGACAATGATGTAGACAGGTAAATCAAATACTTGTTTTAGGTAAACAACCCTATTGACGTTGTCTTATCCCATGATTGGCCACTAGGGATCCATGCGTTTGGGAACACTGGTAAACTTTTACGCAACAAGCCTTTTTTCAGGTAGACTGACATTTTAATTGTTTACAAAGTTGTTACATAATCAACCAACTTATATGTATGTATTACTTCTGTAACAACACTCATAAGAATTTAAATATTCAAGTTGGATAAGTTTGAAGTAATTTATGTATCTATTTTTGATGCATGTTCTAATTTTCTTATGCATCCTAATTTTATTTTCACAGGCAAGACATACAAAAGAACGAACTAGGAAGTAAACCTTTATATGATTTGCTGCAGAAAGTTAGGCCCAAATATTGGTTTTCTGCTCATCTCCATGTAAAATTTCCTGCTATTGTGAACTTCGATAATCCTACCAATGATGGGGTAATTCATTAAGAGATGTTTTTCTTGAGTTTACTGTCAGTAAATGTATTAGGTAAGTAGCTAAATTGGGGTCTCTTGTTTCACCTGTTCTTGTATTAGACTTGTGCTGAGGAAAGTTCTACTAAAGATAATTTAGGTGGAATGGACAATTCTGTGGAGCCACAAGTACACGATGACAGAAAATCAACTCGATTTTTAGCTTTGGATAAAGTGTTACCTCATCGACAATTTCTGCAGGTGTTTGATATGTTTATTTTTGTTTTGACATGCTAGCATTTTGAAAACAAGACATTTCCCATTTAACATAAAGGTATCATATCGTAGATACTTGAAATTCCGGTTGATTCGGATCCAAATGAATATCATCTTTCTTACGATGCAGAATGGCTTGCAATATTAAAGTCCACAGACGAATTGATTTCCACAAAAAATATACATTGTTATATGCCCAATGAGACGGGAAAGGATAGGTAACAGGTTCAAAACATCAGTTCGTTTGATAGAAAAGCCATCTTTCAGTTATTCAATTGATTATGTTTGTGTAGGTACAATTACACGCCATCCGTTCAGGATATTGAAGTGATTGAAGAACTATTTGAAAATAATTTCAAAGTTCCAGCAAATTTCTGCCCTACCGCACCCGCCTATGAGGAAGGTGAAAATCCTAAGAAGGCATTCCCACAGGTGAGTCTACGAAAGTGTTTGGCTAATTATGTCATCAAGACTCATTCTTTCTTATTCACTTCAGTAGATGAATATGTATAAGCAGTTCCAGCTTATATTGGACCATAGTTTTATTAAAAACCATGGTTGTTCAATTATTCATATAAGACTCACTACTACTTGTGTACCTTTTTAAAAGGCAAATCCGCAAACGGTGGATTTCTGCAAAAAACTTGAGATACGAGATCCTCTCCAAATAATTCGGCCCTCCCTGGGAAATGAGAGCTCGCCGTTGGATAGCAGCTTTGTATCGGGGTTTAATGATTCGTTTAACTCGGTCGACGTTGCACGTAACCAGAGCACCGAGGTGAGTTAACTCTGCATAAAAAAATTGAAAGTGTAGTAAATAAAATTTACGTACACTTCACCAGCGAATGTTTGGGATTGATAATTTGTAAATATAGTGAATGTGACTGTTGTTTACTATGGAGTGTCAAATTGTTTGTCCTCTTTGTCCATCACACCCTTTTCTTTCTGGGCACAGTTGAAGCTAAAATACAGACATAAGATTATTTTGGCTCTTGTAAAAAAGTCGTGAAGGCTATTGTTAGTTGCTACGTCAATATCGTCATTGTGTCCAGCAAATACGTACAAAAAGTTTTTTATAGCCTGATGAGATTTACGGGAGGTATACTAACGGATATTAAATTTATTTTCTCCAGTTAGTCGTAATCAAAGACGATATATATAATTTTTCTGTACACATGCACGTAGAACATTTTCAACCAGTCGAGTCGAAATAGTGATACAATATAGTGCATTGATGTATGCATGTCACTGATTTTTTAGATGAACCCCGATGAAATAGATTTAGACAGCGATGGGGATGACCTACAAACTGTGACCGTTACTTCTCCAGCTGGAGCTTGTCCGGATTCCCGGAGAAACAAGCTCGTACTGCCCTCACCCACCTCAACAAAAGATGAAGACAAATCGCCTGGTGGTGCAACAGAAGAAAGCAAGAATCATCTGGATATTTTACGATCTGTTATGGGTCCTGGTTTTGGACTTGATGATACCGGAAATGAAGTGGAGCAATTGAACGAGTCAGGTCTATCTTTCGTTCTTGACAGAAACGGAGAACCGAACTTAAAGCGAAGACGGAACATAGTAGACCAAGCTGAAACTAATGACATGTAAGATGCAATTGCCTACGAATACTTCGTATTGAGTCTATGCGACACATGTACAGGAAACAGGAGATTTGCCAGGTACACTTGACCTGCATGGGCCTCTGTTTGCGCACGACCAAGAAAGAGAAAAGCATGTATGAATGTAGCTTCGTTTTTCATGATCTTTGTACATCTGAACGATATGTAAGGTACTTAAACGCAATAAAAAGTTTGATTAATTTCTTCCTTTATAGTTAAATGGCTAACCTATTTCAATCAATTTTCGTGCTTCTTGTGGCTGTGTGTTAATGATCGCGATTGGAGCAAATCGACAGGTCAGGTCAGCAAGGAGTAGCGGGTGCATATTTTGGAATGTGATAAAAGAAACACAAAAATATGTTTGTGAATGTAATTGCAGCGCCATTTTCTGTAAACACGCGAAAATTTAGCAAGAACACATTTTTATTCATCTTGAACTGACTGGTAGGTTACGCGTAGGGTAAAATACGTAAGCTAGTACTAGAACCACAACATACACTTTTGCAGCTGCAGTTTGTAGTAACATAGATCAAACCGAAAAAGTACGTATAAAAAGCTAACACTTACCATTTAATTTTTTGACAGAATAACAACAAGACTGACATGTTTTCGTAATTATTTACGTTTAATATGCAACTTCCTTTTGCAGATGCTCGCTTTTTTTACCAACACTAAGTATCATTATTAGTTTTTTCGGGCTCTTTTATACAACCTGATAAATCTGTTTCAAAATGTTTCCTGACATTTACCAACCAAAGCCTCCAATTACTTCATGACAGCGAGACATTTACAGGATGACGGCATCGCCATTTTGATTCAAAAAGGTCATGTGGCATAATTAGCAAACTATGCACTATAACAGGTTGCTTCGAAAATATCACAACCTACGAAGGTATCATACTTAAATCCGAAACGAAATTCTGTTTTACCTCTGCCTCACTATCAGAGTCAGACTGACTATAGCACGCCTCTAGGAAGCTCCAATCAGCATTTCGGTGGAATGACGGTCTGGATTTTAATTCCATTTCATTGTTTCCTGATGAATGTGCTGATACTGCAACCCCTGTGAATTATATACGCATACTTAAAACTTAATTAAACCAGAACTTCTTAGTCCGTACATTTAACACTAACAATAAAACAATTTATTAATTACAAACTAACCTCCTCCAGAAGTTTCTTTCGCAGCAAAGCATCTGGCATCTCGTACTACTAGCGTTTCACTCTTTATTCTCAAGTTGTGAGAGACAAATACCAGCTTACAATCCTTCGAGCTAGTAGGACCGGAAGGAATAGTAGTGGGATCTATTGCACACGTACATGGTGACACACTGAGTATAGCGGAAGCCAATTCTGCCAACGGAGATTTTGGAGCCAGCGTGCTCCACCACACAGATCCCCGCACTTTCTCAGTCATTTTCCAAAGGAAGGGTCTTGAGTAAAAGTCAGTTTTCATGCGAAACTGCGACAACTCAGCAATAACTAAACCCGAGTCTAATTGGTGGAGTTCACAAAAGCTGTCAATAAACTCGGTTGCTTGAAGCACTTGATCAGGATCTAGACAAGCACCTTTTTCACACGGGTCTAGTAAATTAGCCGTCAAATGAATAGTTTGCAGACACAACTCTTTCCTTTTCTCCAGCATCAATCCTAAGGAAGGGAGCAACTCCTCTCTCCATGGAGTTCCCTCGAGGGTTTCTTCAAATGTGCAGTTAATTTCGGCTAGAGCTCTGGCGACTAGGGATATTTCTGGTTTTCTTTCCTTCATGGTGTTTAACCATTTTATTACTGGAAACAACAGTTTTATTATTAAATCCACTCTCGCCCACAGTCCGCTCTCCCTGGAGAGTACAGATGCACACTCCCCTGACAAATCTTCCAGAGATTCTTCATCTTCAGCTATCCACTTGAGAGCCTCTTTAGCACGCTGAATGCTTTCCAGGGATTTTATGTACGATAATGGTCTTGACCGATTGAAACTATGTAATCTAAAAGCTTGACTATGAATGCTTTCCAATTTTGATCGAATAGCAGGTGTCTGCTTGATTTTTTTGGTAAGTGTATTTACAATATTTAAAACTTGTCCGATGCGAGGCTCTTCCAGAATATCTTGAAGTAGTAACTCCAAGGACTCAATTATACAGCCAAATGTGAACACTTTTGGGAACTCAGCTTTAATTTTTGTCCATGATGCTAACATTTGATCTGTGGTTCGACTTACAAAAGATAACACTTCCGTATTTGTGGATTCTATGTCTTTAATAACTTTGCGAGCGCAATCCGCAATGACAGCATCATTGCAATTACTTTCACCAGTCGCATATGTCCTGAACGAAAACGGTGTTGGGGTTGTCACCACAAAAGTTACCATACTCTCCGACCTAATCATCAGACAAAAAAGACAGGATTACATACTTAAATACACATATACATGTAGCTTTTACTAATAGAGTTAATAGCTCTTTTTCCAGTTCATCCAGTATATAGTACAATCTGTGTATTGTATGTTCGTATACTCAATTCCCACTTACTTGTTATTCACCCACGCCTCACACTGCAGTCCGACGTACTTAGCTTCATTGATACATTTCTCAACCTCAGTTTCAATTTTAGAAACTTCCTTTTCCAGCAAGTCTGTTTCCAAAGTGTGTTTACTTGGCAAACTGATACCCGGCGAAATTCTTTGAAATACATCTACCCAGTACGGGTTTTCTAATACCGACAAGGACGAGCTTGATGAAAAAATAGCTCTAGCAATGAGCATGTGAAGACTGTCCTGCAAATTCGAATACCCAAGAAATAAATAAGAATAATGCTGGAAAAGTGGAATTCATTTCAAACATAAAATAACCTTTTTGTTATGTAAATACCTGCTCAGTGTTTACCGAAGTTCCAGCACTATTCGTCGATGCAGCAGCAGTATAACTAGATGTTGTGGGTGTAATCTTCGGATGTACGGAGGAGCGTGATGGAGGAGGAGTGAAACTAATGGGTTTCCGTTTTTTCATTGGTCTAGGAAAAGCTTTTTTCTGAGCTTTGGTACTTAAGTCCGTGCCACTTGTGCTCATTGTCAAAGAATTCAAAAATAACTTAGTTGCATCCTCAGCCAAGTCTTCGTGAATATTAACGCTAACATTAGGGATGTCTAACAGGGCCAACTTTAATGGTGCAGGGATTTCTTCACACATGTTCAAAACATGGTGTCGCATTTTCGTCGCATTCTGCACGTACTGCTTACTGCAAAATCGACACTCCCACTTAGGTAGCCTGGGACTAGAATTAGCAGGATCTTTTGCGTCATATTTCATCATGTAGTACTTGTAAATATCCCCTTTCATTTTCCCCATCTTCTTTCCGTCTTGTATCAATAATGAATTCTTCGGCAGAAATTTATAGTGCTTGGTGCTTTCATTCGACGAGCAGAACCACCGATTTACAACGTAACTGAAGCAAATGGAACGTCAAGATCGTCATAATCCCTTCGTCAGCAAAAACGAATGATGCCCAAAGAAATCACTTAAACAGTTCACTCAAATTTCGCCAAAGGATTCAACTTTGTTGTTCCTCGAAGTAAATCATGAGTTAGTGTCCAGTTGATTACAGTTGTATGTAGGTATTCATTCTGTATCCCTCACTCATTTTTCCTCTGCCTGTAAAACAGTACATATATTAGAACCTATAGAACATCCTAAATATGTTAGTGTCATGTCAAACCCCAAATCTTTGAAAGTCTTTAACTAAACATGTTTACGAACATTTTTCGCTACTCAAGCCGAAAGTAAATTTTAGCCAAGATCTCTTGGTTGTCCAAAACTATATTCCACTAAGCTTTACAAATGATACGCAGAACAGAAAGGAATTTCTATGTTTCCAGCAAATTTCCGTATTTAGTAATTTAGTTTCCCACGGGTTTTCAAGATACGTCAAAATGTCAAGATACCAAATCCGGAATACAGAAAAAATCAGCTCACTTAGTATTTGGAACAATAATAAATAAATAAATTATAATACAATTACAGAAACGGACGGCGAAGCTTACTACAAATCTACCCAGGGCTCCAGGGGTTGACAAAAATAAATTGTGAATGATTTTTAATCAATACCATTAGCAGAGTTCCTAGACGATTTTCCACGACAAAAATTTGAATACCAGGTAATCGACCTTTGATTTTGACCATTTCAATTCTTTTCAATGAGATTTTAGTTGTGTTGGTAGAACAACTTCCTTGATGTTTACTACAGAACTTTCATTTGAGGTATTTGACACCCAGCAAAAATAAATAAAATAAAACTCATAAGGAAAACAATATACTCACTTGTAAAATGTTTATATTTATATATACTTTTTATACGCACTTCCTTCCCGCCCATAGAAAGCATATTTTATAGATTAAAATAGACACAACGTGACCAAATTTTGGAACCTTTTTTTGTAAGTCTCATGTCGTGTGTGTGCTGCGCGGCTAGAGGGCGCTACTAACCTCCGAACACTGACTCTAACCTCCTGAAACGACCTCCTAACGTGTGAAATGAAAACAGAAAAAACTATACACACGCAGCAAAATATTTTTATGCTGGATTAGTTACCGATTTTTAGACGAATTTGGAAACCGGCAATATCCTCGGGAAGTTTGGAAAAGTATTCTGTCGGGAGTTTTCAGGAGGAATCCCTACAACATTGAATGTGTTTACAAAACGGCATCCTCCGAAATCATTATTGCATGTATCCAAAATGGATATTCCGACCTGGAGTACTCCGCTGCCCCAACCTGCAGGTTAGTACTGTAAGTGTGTTACGTTTTGTTGTCTCTCTCGGTTTCATTTTGTTATTTAGCATTTTAGTAAAAACAATAACAAATTCGAAAAAAGCAACAATCGATTACCTTTTTGTTAAAAAGGAGTTTGCAAATTGGGTAGATCCGTCCAAAAACACCTTTGACCCCGTCAGCCTCAGTCATCCTCATGTCATAGTAGCAGGGTAACGTTAAAGGTACGAGTTTCAGCAAATTCATTGTGGAAATGATTCATATATTTTCATACAAAAATTGGTACGAAAATATAATAGCAAATCGTGGAGGAAACAATAAAACCATAAGAGGCCTCCTACATAATTTTGTTGAGCCTGCATCCCAACTCACAACGGTAACAAAATCCCCAAATTTGGTTGAGCCAGGATCATAACGACAACAGAATCTCCAAGGTTGAGCCAGCCTCGCAACAATAACAAAACCTTCGAATGTTGTTGAACCAGCAACAACACAGCAATAACAATCCAGGCCAACTGGAAACCGCCCGACGTCCCGACGTTACCGTCGGTTTCCTATTCGGCAGTCTGGGAATACCTCCTGGGTTGGTTTTGCTGGATATACAAACTTAAATTGGTGGCCTTTAATCAACGTTGAACGTTCCATGATTTATTTTCCAATTTTGATTCTATTTAACCTCATAAAAGCTAATAGCCGTAAAATTGTTCCAATATCTATAGCTCTTTCTGTATATAAAATATAAATATAATAATATTTCCGCGCCTTGCTTAATGTTAGTGACAACTTTCTCTGAATGCCTTCACCAGAGATCTTCAAAATTTCAGTTTTTTTTTGTTTCGGAAGCATACATACGCACCAACTTACGTATTTTGGAATAAAAATAAATATTCGCAATATTCTTTTATTCTTTAAAATTTTTCAAATTATTTCTATACCACATCCTCATTGAGCGATTTGCACATACTATATCATAATCAAATCCACTTGGGTACAAGAAATAATGACAATTAAAACAAAGGTTAAGTTGAAGGCTTTCCTGCCACACGAATATCATTTAACTAGTGATTAAATGCTGAGTTGCCGGTGCAGGTGTGTAAAGGGAATATACATACACAAAATTACGCGTTGCTTCCCCCGCCAACTTACAAATCCGAGAGCGAAGGGTTAATAAACACAAAAAAAACACCATATCTATATATATATATATAGTACTTCATTATTCATGCTTATATATACGGAATAAAAATAAACATTCTCAAAATTTAGTTTTGTTTCTGATTAATAACTCGGTTTGTGTCAGTAGAACGAATTCCCAGTTTTTGATTGAAATTTCGTATTGAAGTTTGTGGCAAGGGCGAAGTTGCTCACTTGTAAAACAAAATTTTCTATCCTTTGTAAAGTGGCTAAATTTGAACGCTTTGCAGTTCCCACTTCAGAGTGTATTAATTTAATATACGATCTATTTTATGGGGTTGTCGTAAAATATAGAGACTTTAGTAAAAGTGTAGCTATAAGTTATAGTTTTTTTTGTAGATTTCTGTTCGAAATTAGCGGAGGTTTTTGTTAATGTTAATCTCCCGGATTTTTTTTGGCAGGTTTGAGGAGCACGGTGAGTTTTGTTTCTTTACGAAGGAGTAGGGTCATCCTTAATCCTTATAGTCTTCAATAACATTGCCGTGTTTTAGTATTAATCTTGATCAATTTGATCCAAGTCTGGATCACATTTGTACGTCAAATATTGATTTTGCAACTTTCGAAAGTATGAGTGTAGAAATTTTGCAGTGTCCACCGGAAGTTTCTTCGGCTATGGTAAGTTCTGTTGCGGTGCATTCATATATTTCAACTAATGAACTGTGACTGATAACTAATTACAAAGACAGCATCACATTCACAAAGCTTGTTATAGCCAACCAACTGTTGGAGATGTCATTGTTAATGTGTATTCATGATCAAACTTTACGCAGGATATAAGTGAAACGCCGTCTCATATTACGAATTTGTACGTGGATAATCCGGAGAAATGCTTGGAAGCAGTGAGGTAATGATATACTTAGCAACTGCTGTCATTTTGTTAAACGTTTATTTCTGGGTTGTGACTTGTACGGAGAGTTCATAAAACTGGGCGAGTGACTATATTGCAGGAAACTGAAAAATACTGTGATTGGAAGCAATCGGCAAAAGAACTTGGCTCTTCGACAAGGGGTACTGCCTAGAATCTTGGAACTCTTGACGGACAATAATGTGAACGAAGAAATACGTCAGGAAGCTTGTATAATATTGGGGTCTTTAGTGAAAGGAACAACAGACAATGTTCGGGAAGTTGTAGATGCAAATGCTGTTCCTAGTCTCATTGGAGGTACGTTTAATTTGGTTACTGTGATATGAACTGCCTGGTGCCTGTGGTTATAGACGTTCTGTGAGTTTTATTGAGTGTTTTAGTGAAATTTGTGTGTGATGGTTTTTCAGCCTTACAAAGTGACGATGAAAAGCTTGTCGAGTATGCGCTAAATTGTTTGACAACCATTTTTAGTCATCCATTTTCGCCGCGGGACATAATATATGTTGTCCAAGACCTCATTTTGCGCCTATTGACATTGATGAACCATTCCGTTGCTAATCAAATATCTGTGGCAACCATCCTAAGCCATTGTTGCACAGTAATGTTTATATTTTTTGAAAATCTCAGTGCTTGTACCAAACTGTTGAAGAAATGTATTTATTTGCAAAATTTGTGTTTTAGAATTCCGAGCATCAATTTTTTCTAGCGGGACTGGGTGTTGTACATCCAATTGCTACTCTACTAGCTTCCTCTAGCACTAAGGTCCAGATGCCAGCTATTACTTGTTTAACGGCGATGGCGTACAAAAACGAGAACGTAGCTGGCATTATTACCAAGACCAGGTGACAATTACCTTCTAAGTATTATGTATGGTAGGAAATATGTATGTATTTCGCGTTACGAAAAAAAATAGTTACGGTATGAATACTTTTTCTTCACGGAACAGACATGGCGACCTTTTTGTGCCTGAAATGCTGGTAACACTAATGAGCCGAGACAAGCCGTATAAGATGCAGTTGACTGTAGCACGATGTTTGACCTATCTACACAGAGGAAATGCAATTGTCGCCACAGATCCCAAAATTCAAATGAAAACTTTGCCATGTTTGGTTCGAATGTGTTCGAAAGATTTTGACCAAGAGACACGAATAGTAGCTGCAGAAACGCTAGCTTATTTGATTGAAGTGGATCAAGAGCTGCAATCCATTGCCGCTATTTCAAACCACCTTATTCCAACTTTGGCGGAGTATTTAAAGTGTCAGCCGTTATTGTTCAAACCATTAATGGGTTCCAATATTGAAATGATTCAAGCAGCATTCTTGGTTAGTAATTTGTCTCACTCTGATACTTATACGTCCAAAGAAAAATGTCTTAACTTCGGTTATTTTCACGTCGCAGGCATTTGCATCTCTAGGCGCGAACGACGAGCATATTAGGAAACGAATTATTGAAACCGAATTATTGATGGAACGCGTTGTTACGGGGCTTGACGATCCAAATGAGTCAGTTGCTTTGGCTGCCGTGCGTTGTCTACACTCGTTGTCCAGATCCGTACCACAGCTTCGTACTACTTTTAAGGTACAAAAAATTACTTCGCATTTTTCTGGATATAGTATAGTTACAAAAGTTGATGTACATACATACATATGCAAGTGCCGTAAGAAGATTTTTCCATGGTAGGTAGACTTTTAGTACATTGCTTAAAACTAAGAAATCACATGAATTCTCGTAACATTTTGTACGGAAAGCTATCTTATAATTAGCCATATCAGTCCACCCGTTTCAAGTTCTAGCGATGTTTCTGCTGGACGTTTGAGTAAACAAGTATCATTCATTTTTCAGTTCAACCCATTTTTGTGCCTTCACTTTCAGATGAAAACAAAATAACGATATAATTTGGAGCATAATTTTAATACTAATCTGGCACTAGGAACAATTTAATTAAAAAAAAAGACTGCTTCTTTGAACAGCTTGAAATTTCAATGTTTCTAATACTTTCATCATGATTTCCCAACATTTTTTAAATTAAAAATGAGGAAGAATCTACGAGTCTGGAATGCTGATGATCTCGGTTACAATGAACTCGAAAATTAAGCAAAACATGTGTGCCTCCCGAAGAGGAAAATAGGGATGTCACAATGAAGCTGCTAAGAGCACAATAAAAATCGTTTTTCATGCTAGGTTCACAATGCAATTCTGCTCCAAATGATATGTTTGCTTTGCTTTCATCTGATGACAGTGATAACAAAACGAATAGAAAAATGAATGAGGACATTAGTATTTTCCAATTTGAAATGAGTGAACCAATTTGGTTGAAATTTTTTTCTGGAATCGCAAAATGCCAAAATCGACCAAAAATCATGTTTATCTATTTGCAGGAAAATCTTTTAGAAAACCCGGCACATGCATGTATAAATTACGTACTTATAGAAGATGCACTTTTTGATTTCGTTTAAATGTATGCTCTTTTTCTCTACAGGACCATTCGGTGTATAAACCACTTATGAAATTGCTCCAGCATCCTAACTACGATATTTTGAATGTGGCCTCGTCGACATTATGTAATTTGCTCTTAGATTTCTCCCCATCCAGGGAACCCATCTTGGAAGCCGGGGCAGTTGAAATTCTTTGTAACCTAACCAGACATGAAGATGTGGGATTGAGACTTAATGGAGTTTGGGCGTTAATGGTAAGTATCAAGCACATTTACGCTGTTTTCGAGATTTGCGTTATCCTCACACTTTGAATATTCTAGAATGTCGCATTTCAAGCCGACCAACGAGTAAAATCACAAATTCTAAGCACACTAGGAACTGATCAAATATTCCGGCTGTTATCTGACAGCAAAACCTTGGTTGTAATGAAAACCTTAGGCCTTTTGAGAAACCTAATAAGCGCACCTCATATTGATCATATAATGGGTCTGTATGGGAAGCAAATAATGCAGGTACATATTTTAAGAATTTGAGACATAATACAATAGTTACAGCTGGAAGCATGATTATATGCATAACGTAGTGGAGCTGACATGCATGGTTTACCCCATGGTTAAAATTTGTAGGCCACAATACTAATCCTCGAAGGCGATCACGAGCCAGATGTAAAGGAGCAAGCACTGTGCATGTTGTCCAACATCTCTGACGGAGTTACGGCGAAGGAGTTCATAATGACAAATGAAGATGTCTTGAAAAAAATTACTAGTTACTTGGTACGATATGAATGCTGCAATGTAATGAGGCACAGAAAGTGGAGTTCGTGTTTACATTCATTAATTGTTATTGGTTTGTCTTCAGGCGCATAGTAATCACAAACTTGTAACTGCCGCTGTAATGTGCGTTTCACACCTAGCTTGGAAAGACGAAGAAGGGTCAGCTGATAGACAAGCGAAGCTAAAAGAGATGGTATTTTTTTGCTACAAATACACGTATCAGCGTTTGTATTTATTATTCATTCTTGCATTTAATGCGTACATTTAATTCATGCATTTTCTTATCTTTGTAGGGAGTGCAGAAGTTACTGCATCAGCTCATTACATCACCAGACGTCGCCCTGTTTGACAGGTAAAACGTTATTTCATGCAGTTTCCACGTATTGCCATATTATGATATCATTCACTTATCTCATTTTTTTATCCCTCTAACAGAGTAAAAACTGCCCTCAATCAATTTTCACCGAATTGACGTGGATGACAAATTTATGTATGCTGCAATTCATGGCTTTTCGGGAGAAATTGCTCGCGTTTATAATGCTTGTTTGTTCCAGCATATTTGTACATTTTGAACACAGAACTGGAGCAGATATTATATAAACTGATTTTACATATGTTCGAACGTCGCTTTTGTATACATAAGTGAATATTTCGTTGTCAATCTAGATTACTACTTGATCTTTCGTTACTAGGTCTGAAACCTAGGTTTTCTACACCTGGTTTCGACACTACCAAGGTTTTGTGAATTTCTAAAATAACTTACGGTTGTTGTAATATTTTTTGCGATTCTATTTCGACATACACTCACATCAGTGTCCTGTGCCGCGAGCAATGAGTGAGGTGTAGCTATTTGATCGAAGTACACCAGCAATAAACGATTGCTTCCTCGGTATGTATTTATTACTTTCGGCGTTTATAATGCTGTGAATAACCACGTGCATTTGATTATGCATCGGTAATGCTGAAACATCTCTATTAACGTGCATTAGTGCTTACTGAATAAGCGGAAAAGATCTTCCTTAAATATTAGAGAGAAATTGACGAACGACGTAACAGTTATTTTTCTTTAGGTTTACAATACATGGTAATACCAATGGCAAACAACGTATACTAGTTATTAACAAGTTCGTATTTTAACTACTTCGCTACAGTAATTCAACTCGTACAAATAACATACAGAGTAAATCGTTCGAATAAATAAGACAGAGTATAAAAATAACGGACGTTATTTATTTTTTGATTTCCGAGTTGTTACCAGCGTTTAACAAAGCGTTCCCTTCGCAGGCACTCTAATAACGTATTGGTACGCTGGAATAACATTTTAATACATACATAATGTAATAAAACATATCATCACACGGTATAGTTTTTCCTCCAACATTCTGCATGTTCAAGGCCAGGGAACAGGTGAATTTTACTATTGCAAGTACTGAATAAGTATAGAAAAAAGAATGCCGAATTTCAAATCTTGCTCTCCTCAGATTTGCTGGCAGCTGACAACGCGCTGTTCAGCAATAACGATTATCTATTTCCTCCGTCTGTTTTTTTCCCACGGCGTCTGGATTTGCAATTGGATCCAAATCGGCAAAAATGTCGTACCAAGATTTTGTCTGACCTCCTGGTTGTTCATCCTGTTTCCCTGGAGTCAATATACTTCCAGTGGCTGGGCCATTAAAGTTTAGCAAATCTACACACAAAGCAAAATTCCAGCATTTAGTTAATTTCAGATCATTATGCTATTGATATATGTATATACATATGTGGTTGATATTAGTCCAAAAAATTCTCACCTCCTGAATCTTCTAAATTACCAAAGTCAAGGAGGTGTGATGGTAAAAATGAACTAGGACCAGCGAGATTTGTGGCGTTAGGTTTTGCAGATGCAGCAGCGGATGGACTGGGTCCATCTCCTTCGTTTAATGGGATCAGAGCTGTGAAGATGAAATTGGAATAACAAATACCTTTGTTTTAATAGAGCTGTCAAGAAATAATTATAACAGGAATCTAAGATAATTTAAATCATTTTCGTCTTACGTTGTTGAGTTTGCATAGCCAGGGGTGGCTGGGGACACACACTTAGAATTTCATTAAGAAGTGTCATGGTATCATTTTCCAATGAAAAACCTTCCAAATCCCCAACAAGCAAATCAATATCTTTATCTTTGTTTTTTTTCTGGTCCTCTGCAAACCACAAAAATACAAATTTTTTTATTCCTCTCATTCGAGTAGAAAACTTGAGTAATTTATTATTAATTCAGTTAAATCAGGGTGAATTTAAAGATGATGCATACTTGCAGAAGATGCATTCATTGATAATGAGGGGAAAGTGGAAGCTGGATTGTTCTCCTTATCCTTCCCGTCAGAGGCCGAGGAGGTCGGAAGAGGAGAGAATAATCCCAAATCCAGGTCCAGTGCATCCTTTGCTTGCTCCGTTTCTGGACTCACGTCAGTACCAAATGCCCCACCTAATAAATTTTCTAAAAGCTCTGAGGCACTTGCTGCTGAAGCTAACAAATCTTCCACATTTTCAGGAGGTTTACTATTATCTGCCTCCGCCGTGTCTCTTTCACCACTGCTATTTTCTATCCCTAATAAATTATCCGTTTGAATTTCTTCTTTCACTTCCTTCTTCGTCTCCCTGCCTTTCGCGGATGCTAAGTCGTCATTGAAATCAAATAACATTTCTTCAGCTATCCCTTGAGTCCCACTTTCGGCTTGCAACCTCCTGGATGGCTCTGCTAATTCTTTCACCACTGAAAATTCGTAGTGATGATACCCTTTGAACGTGGAGGCAAGGGTGTTGAAAATTCTTGCATTCTTCCCCGTTGTCTTGATGGTTGCATTCTGATATTGAATCAAGGCGTGGGAGAACATGTTGCAACGAGCAGCTGCGAGTAAATCTACTTTTTGTAGGCACGCCAGCTTTAATTTGTCGAATTGAGTTTTGCTCCGTTTCACGTGCGTTTGCACCTGAGGGACACAAACAAATTATTTATCCATACGTTTCAAAACTTAGCCCAATAGGCAAGAGAACTAAATTCGGGAAATTATAGTCTAAAATGCTGCCTGGAAGCCTCATACATAAGCCTCCACCTTCAATTTCAACTGCACTGTATCAGGTAAGAAAGAGAAAGTAAAGTAAAGGAGAAAGTACTTTCTCCCCAACTCATTCCTACTAGGTACTTACAGGACGTACAACCACTGACAGAATGTATTTTATAATTATGAGCTCACTGCAATGTTCTTCAAGCAAGGACGTCAAAAACTTGCTGCTTTCAGTTTAAATTACCTTGCGAAATTTCTCCATTTGTTTGTACGTGTCTGGGTCCAATTCTTGACTCACATTCTTCATCCAATTTAAGGAGGCTCGGTATTCTGTCCGATTCCTCTCCATGTTGTTGATGGTCTCCAACGTGTCCTCCACCGCTCTATTGCGAAACGTGTCAACTTCCTGGAAGATCATGCATTTTTAGTTGACGATATTGTAGTTGAATCGTGTGAATACCTTGTTGCTTACTATTTTCACTTTGATTTTGAGAAGTAATGTTTTGCTATTTGGATGTTATTAGTAAGCTGTAATTGAAGCTGTATTCGTGGGGGGAAATTATAATAGTTAACCTGATAAAGTCTAAGCAGAGGCGGTCGTAAGGCGATTTCCTGCTGACTGCAGTATATTAAACTTTTCCCCATTTGAATCATCATCTTGCCCGCATTCGTTTTATCGGTCTTCCCATATTCCTTGAGAAATCTTCCCATGGCATTTTGTTCTTGGGCTAGAACTGGATTAGTAAAACAAATTAAAATATTATTAAGATCCAGGTGGTCAACTACCAACATTGCTAGTCACCTCTAAAACCATGTATTAAGATTGTTTGCAACTGGCAATCGTTATTACATTGAGGAAACTGACGCCGACAAGGGATGTTTACAACAAAACGAAAGAGGACTTACAACATATTTTTTCTTGGTAGCGATCCAATAATTTATTAATGGAAGAGGAAGTTTGCTGAATGGACTTGAATAACTCCAGTTTGGCATCCAAAGATGCATCGGATGCCACAATACATTCATCCTCCTTCTTCCCCAGTTTCCTGTACACAGTTTGCTTTGTCACCCAAAACTGATGCTGAACTTTATTAAGTGTCGACTTATCCATGATTGTTTTTTTTTTGTTTATATAGTGATTGGTTTTTCAAATGTTGTGTAGATTAAAAAAAGAAATATTGTAGCACTTTGAATGAATATACGTCCATCCGGAAGACAAAATGGAACGGAAGAGAGAGTGGTTATTATACGTCTAGGATATGTCTAGGACTGGTTGAGTAAATATAAATTAATCCTAAAAAGAAAGGAAAATAAATAACTTTCACTGTTGATTGAAACTCTTGCCAAACGTTTTACAGTAGCCCGACGATAGTCGGAAGATTTTTAAAAGTATTTCTTGTCTTTTTTGTTACTCTCCCGTTTGTTACTCGGACATCTGTTTAATCTGATAGGCAACATTGGGGGGAAAAGCATTCTTATTCACATGGCAGGGGAGTTACTTGAAAATATTTTTGCTTGCGTGGGTGCATGTCTGCAGTGTTCATGCCCCTTTTACTTTCACGTTTGCAAAAAAAAAAAATCAAGACCGTTCTCTTCCATTAAAGTACAGGAGAAACGGGAGCAACAACGTCAATAAACATCTTCCCTGGTGAAACCACATAGACCTGAGGACAAAACTTGGAGCAATTTTATCACTGGGATAGCGCCATTGTAGTTGCTAGGTTTTTTTCCTTTTATTACACCTTTTTTTAGACGGAAGATCTCCGTCGTCACGTATGTTTACGTGGCGGTGAATGTAAAAGCCACCCGCTTTCTATTCCATTTGATTTATTGTACACGTTGTATGTCAATATTATTATTTCTGCTCCAAAAGCAAATTTCCCTGGGAGAAGAAAGGTTTGATTGGGTTATCAGGTACAAAGATCTTCACAAAAGGTATGGTAGTTTAAAATTCCTCACAAACACACACACAAATAAAGTGGAACTTTTCCTCTGAAATGCCTGGCTGTCTATGATGAATACTTTTCACGATGTTGTCCACGATTAACTTCCACAGCGTTTTCACAAGGCATCTTTTTAGTATGTATTTTTGTCCTAAAAAGCTAATAAGGATAATGACTTGGCGAGAGAACACACTCGCAATCTAGTAATAAATTACAATTTGAAACAAATTACTTTTCATGAAGCCACAGACGTTGCAGGTGGTTCTACATCATCATCGCTGAATAAAAATGTTCCAGCCTTTAGTCAAGTTGAAAAAAAAACGTATGCTATATGTGAGGGTTCTCCAGGCTACTTACACTACTGTATATACGTATGTGTACTGGTAGATTCTTATTACCCCTTTATTTTCCTTTCGTGTGTAAACTTCCCTATACATTTTTGCCATCTCTGTGGTGAGTCTACGTATGTAGTGCATTGCAAAAGCTTCACCCTTGTGCTTACTGAAATGTTTATCCAACTGGAGAACAAAGGTATATGAGGACTGGGCTAGGACATGTCTAAGGGAAAGTATATATTATATGTATACATGTGTTCATGAGAAACTCCAAGCTCTTCCTTGGGTTTTACAGGAATATGTAGAAAAATCAATGAATGATAAACGCGACTGCGTTCACCGCAAAAGGACAAGCTGCTCTTTGCCTTTCCGGTAAAATCAACCACGACGGAAGCAATTTTTTTTTCGTACTTGCAATGTGCTGAAACCTCCAACGTTTTTGGGCTGCCTATAGTACTAGAAACATTTGTAATTAAATTCCCCGTTACACCTTATTTTTTTGTACATTTCAAGGGATTTTTGTTGTAGAAAATCCAAGGGTTTTATTGGCATTTGTACGTGTAATTTTTGTCTCAGGAAAGATTACGATGGTGTAGACGAATCTATAAAAAAATTGTGGATACAAATACAATACGAATGCTTGTACCACTTACTGTATTATGTTAGAGTGCCCGGTGAGTCTACGGCGTTAATGGTGAGTGTGTTTTATGGTTTGTGATAAAACTGACAGAATTCGCAATTTAAGACACGACTTGAATAATTTGCTGGGGAAGTGAGTAATGTGCGCATTATAGATAGCGTTAAATTAATTACAGAGCATACATATGTAATGTGGGAGAAATGTGCTCGTCTGTCTTGAAAATGCATCCCAAGGGGGATGTGTTGGAACCGAGAAGGTATTTTCCTTTGAGCTGCTATTCCTATAATACCTTAGTACCGGGAAATGTTATTTTCGTGGAAGAATGACAGGCTGTGAGAGACAACGGATGTTACCATTCTTTTTCGGAAATCATTATATAACCAAAAAAACGTTGATCCAGTTCCTGTAAATGTCATCGCGAAAAAGCTACATTTATATGCGTAGTATTACACGTATACTTTATTATTTACAATGTCTTCTGAGAACCGTGTAATTTTAAGGTAATGGAACTGTAGATGTCGCTGACGTTGTGAACAGTTTAATGATGTTTAATTTTAAATACTTTCGCCGGCTCATTCTTCCCACGTTCGACAACCAAGTTTTGGGTCCGTGGAAACTTGGATTTTTTTTTAGCAACAATGCCACCGTCATACTTTCTCTCTGATAACTGAATACAATTATTATTTTTTAAAGATTTGACTGCCCCAAAACTTAGCTGCTGAACGTAGGAAGGAGTCGGCTTTTTACCCTTCCGTTCCACTTCGTCTGGAATGAAGGTTATTAATGACTCCTCCCTAAGGTGGTAATAATACTGAATTTTCAAGTAGTTAGTGAATAAATAAAGATTATACACGGCCATGAACGTAAATGGAGGAATGGCTTTATTACTGTTCATGAGTTAAAAAGCATTATTGAGTGGCTTCGTTACTGCTGTGGGATATTTGGTACAAGAGCAGATTAATTCATGTGGGTGAATGGCAATAATTCAGGACATCGGGGTCACTCAGGGTCTATTAGTTGGTATGAATTGCCTATTGGTTGATATGGTTTGAGAAAATCATTATTGGTGTCATTTGCGGAAGAAACCGAAAAGATTGGTGGTGGTTGGTTGGGTTTATTATTTTATTTATTTAACTATATCAATGTGTGTACATACATGTATGGAATCTCATCTTTTAGTAATGATAGATGCTATTTCAAAATTACAATGTTTGTCAATAATTCTGTATTTCTAACTATCGTGGCTATATCGTGAAACTAATCTGGCGAGCCATGATCTCCTCTCGTGCTCATACCTCACCTCATAGTCTTCCATCATAGGTCTTGTCGATGCAGAAGTGTCGATACGTCGCATCGTCGTCGATGCACTGCGTGGCCGGCCACTTGGTCCAAGTATATTGAAGGTATTCATGATGGCAACGATGATAATTGGCAAAATGCTTACCACAATTAAAACTAAAGCGATTGCCATTACCCAGCCCGGGAATGGTATCCTACGCGTTTCTCCCTGGGGAAGAAGGTCAAAATGTACATACAATTAGCTAATAGTTCATTGTAATATTTTTGTCCGATCTTCATACTAATACTATGTATTACCACAAAAAAAAGATTAGAATCTATTGCAAACCACGTCTTCCTACTTACCGTTTCCCTATCCCAAGCCGAATAAAGAGGGCTATTCATGGTCTTGTCAATGACAGACCCAATCAGCAAGCCAACTAGCATGATAGGACCAATAAATCGCCACGTCAACTGCCAGTATAGGCCGGGGTAGTATCCCGTCATGTACTCAATGTCTGCTGAGAATCTGCAAACGACGGAGCAATAGGTTAGCCCAATGCACACAAATAATAGTTACTTGCATAAAACATATTACTATACATATTCTTCTACCCTTAAGCAAACTCCCTCACTCATATAGGTTCAGCATGTTTGTCCTTGCTAATTTAATAATGTTTGGGATTTTGAGAGAAATTTACAGCCTTCCGTACCTTTTATGACCGTAGATGTACATGACGCTTACTGTCTCCATGAGAGCGATGATGACTAGTCCTGTGGTACTGGCATAGCCATCGAAAAGTGCCAGCCAGTATTCTCCGGCACCCGTTACAAATATCAATCCACCCAAAAACGACGTCAAGCAAATGACTCCTGAAGGGGGAAAAATACAACAACAATAATAATAACCATTTGTAAAAAAAAATGATGGGAAACATCGAGTTCCACCAGCGCACCAAAATTAATGTCATTAGTCCATAGAATAAAACAAATCCATACAAATGAGTCTCAGAATCAACCTTGAGTCAAATAATAACCAAATATTTGGGCGGAAAGCTGGGTACCCCAACGAAAATAATAATATCAGACCCAGCACAGAAACATCTTGGGACCTCGGGTTGTGTAAAGTTTCGTGTATAGGTTAGACAGTGATTTCGTATAAAGGCCAATTGGGTGAAAGTTCATGTGACAAAAAACGCGTTCGGTTACTTATCACAAATTCCTTCTTCAAAAATTCTTGTCTTTACTTTATGGGCACGGCTAACGTCCCGGACTGTTGTAAAAGATTTACAGTCAATGTTCCCTGTCGTTTGCTAATTCGGCTTTAGTACAATAATTAATTTGTATATGTAAGGACATTGTAGTAATATGTGGTAGTTGCGTGTATGTAGTGTAATGGTATATGTAATAAATGTGTTGTAGACTATCTTCGATCCTTTTACTCAAAATTTAATTCGATATACGTGCCTGTATTGTGTATGTCCTATGAAAAAATTGGGGAAAAATAAAAAAAAACCATTATTATCAATATAAAATATAAAATTGCCAAGTGCAAAATTCTATGGTAGTTGAAATTTTCCGGGATTCAGTAACTCAGAAGAGACAAGAGGGGCAAATGTTTTATTTACACATTACAAGAAAGCATAATGGCGTGGAAATGTGAACCACATCCCCAAAGAATAAAATAGAAAAGGAGAGAGAGGTGGCTAGAATAGACGGTCATAATTGTTGGCACGTGTTCCTCTCGTACCTCATTCGTCTTCCCGGGCAAGTGCTTTCCCTAACTCATTTCATACATGAAGGCTGATGTCTGGGCGTGATTTTAAAGAATTGTTTCCAGCGATTTACTCAACATATACGAGTGCGAGGCACATGTAGAGAGCAATTAGGTACCAAGACAATGTCTGACGGTCCTCATTACACGGAAATGTGCACGGGTCATTTGGGAAAAAGAGCATTTGAAGTTGTGTGGAGATGTGAAAAATAAAAGGTGGACTGGTAACATTAACCTTCTAAAAATTTCAGAAGGTTAATGTTAATGTACTACAGTACGAAATGCAAAAGGGAGACGACGCCGGGAACTCACCCGTGAGGATTTCTTTGCGAATATGGCCAAAGTAGCTGGAGCCAAATACTGTACTGACAACGCCTTCCATAGTGCCGATTTGTGAGCCAATTCCAAGAGCCAGGAGCATCAAGAAGAAGATGATGGACCAGAAGGGGGAGTAGGGCAACTCCACAATGGCCTGTGTGAAGACAACAAAGGCCAGTCCGGTCCCTTGAGCTGCATTGTCCAACTCATCCTCCAAGTTGCAGCTGTGGAATTGAGTTCCGGTTATGTTTCTATTCTTGAAAAAGTCCTCGTATTCATTCTCCGTAATATTTTCCACGGAGGGGAACAAGGTACTGTTGAAATGGGCCATTTGCACCTTGTTGCTGTAATATCACAAGGTACATCATGGCAGAGGTTTAGTTTCGCAAAATAAAAATATTGTGCACAAAAATGTAATCTTATATATCCACAAAAAATACACTGACTGCATGCAAAATGTACAAATATCTAACTTTTCAATGCAGCGCTCGTGAATGACCGTAGCCTTGAATCCCAGCACGGAGAAAATGACGGCTGAAGCGTAAATGGCAGTCAGGGCATTTGTCGCCGTGATGAAACAAACATCTTTGACGCAATTATTCCTAGCCTTATTGTACGAACCAAAGGCGATCAAAGATCCAAATGCCAATCCAAAGGAGTAGAAAACTTGAGTTGCCGCTTCCAGCCAAACCGATGGTTCCAGGAGCATGTGATACTACAGAGGAGAAAGTTATAGGCATATTTCACCGCTACCAAAACACACTACATCATCATATAATAACAAATAAATCCATACATATCAATCTACTCATTTTTGTCCCAAATTTTGTCTCCGAAATGATGAATTACCTTCGGTTTATACATATGAAGTAGCCCCGAGCCAGCACCATGCAAGGTAATCCCCCGGAAGAAGAATATAGTTAGTACGACGTATGGGAATAGTGCCGTGAAATACACCACCTAGAAATAAATGTTCGGAATACAAACTTTCTCCAGTAATTATCCCCAGAGTCCGTTTTAGGGCCCCAAAAATTTGTGAAGTATATAATACACAATAAATTTTGTAGATACTATAGACATTCATCATTACTTGGCCAGAAGATTGAATTCCACGTTGAATGATAAGGTAGACGACGATCCAGGCCAGGAGCAAGCACAAGCACATCCACCATTTGATGCCTCCGGACGTTTCTATGGAGTCGGAAATGTCCAATGCATTGCGGTACCAATAGTACGCTGTTTCGGAAGATTTCTCACATTCTGGAACTGTGATATTTGTCACAGTTCCATTCTCGATCACCTTGGGACAATGCTCCCACGGAAGTGTTGCCTGAAAGAACAAAACCATAACGTTAACCTTGTACATGTCACATTTCCTTTTACAGATATTCCACGGAATTTCCTAATGGATTCCAATGCGAAAAAAACACTCTTTCTACTCAAATTAATGGAACGGGATTCCACCGATATGTGGCTCACCCATTTAATCAATCACACTGTTTATCCACATCAGTATACCCACTAACTAAGACATATGATATTCACTGTCGGGTGAAACCTTCCTAAATTTCACATTCTCATCTTACCCTTTCGGTGTGTCACAACATTTGTAACTGAAATCCTTACCTGGAACGAGTTGAAGAGGTAGTAGAAGCACCAGGTGATAATGACGTTGTAATAGAGTCCGACGAGGAAGGCAACAACTGTGCTGGCGATACCGATCCCTCCGATTGAGGGATGAATCATATTCCATGCTCGCATCGATCCCTGCCTTAACCTTTGACCTATGCCTAATTCAATTAAAAGCAGGGGAGCTCCTTCCAGGACTATCATTATTAGAAAGGGAATTAAGAAGGCTCCTGCAAATCAGCAAATGAGAACAACATTCCAATCATTTCAATCTCCTTCCATCGTATTACTTTACTATTAGATTCGAATGAGCATTTGATCCTAATTACATCTTAATTTAATTCTTCTTCTCCCACAATAGATTTACAGTGAAAGTAGTCAACATCTCATTAGTAATAATGTTCCTTCATGTGTGACACGGAATGAAGTAGACCATATTTTTCTGGCATTGGTGAACGGCTATTATTGCGCATTATTTATGCATGTAAATGCAAAAGAATGATTTCACCAATAAATTCTATACCATTCTTCTGAAAGATCTATAGGGAGAAAGTTGAGAGAAAAGTCCTTGGTGAAAGCTTTGTAATCAGGTTTGCCTTGAAATGCTCAATAAAGTAGCAAAGTCGGCTATAATTGCACCCTTTGAAAACAATTGGTGATGGAAAATACTGAATTATGATAGTAAGCTATGTATACAAAAACAAAATTGAAGCGGAATTATTTTTCCATTGGATAAAGACCACACAAGGCCGTGAAGCTTAATGTTTCCATTTCCTATGTGAAAAAGCAAGTGAAACAATCAACAGTTTTTCTTTTTGTTGATTCTATGCCGATACTATACTAGTATATTCCAGTGGCTAATGTGTACAAAAAAAAGGGGTGGAGGGAAAGTGTAAGAGAAAACTCTCTGAGCGTGGGCTCACCACATTTCCCTGGAAGCATGAAAAACTATGAGCTACACTATTAATCATCGTATCGTCCTCTTTACTAAATATATACGAATCCATTGAGCAAATATTTATTTCCCACCTTCTGCCTCTCACCCCATTTGTTCAGCCGTGTTGATTTTCACACACCGTTTACAAATACTTACATGTGGGAGCTCAGCGTTATTTTTTTTCACTTTTCCCCTATGTTCGGGACGGCAATCAAGTTATTAAAACAGGGTATGATGCTAATAATGTACAGAATTATGTTGGAATATATTTTTTTTGTGAATTTCTTGTGTCCTTAATTAAATTTTATGACTTACAGAACTTATAACCCTTCTTTCCCTTTATATTCTCATAATCCCCGCTCCTTTGCATTCTGTCGGAACGTTCAAAAACAAATGTCATTAGTGTGGAGAGGAATAATAAAAAACATGTTGTGACACTTTGTTATTATTACGTCCTTAAAAAAATATACTCCCTAGAAATATATTTTTTTAATATTCAAATTGGAGCAGATAATAACTTGGCTGGGAGAGAAAGTGGTAGAATCTGAAGGAGGAGCAACAGGAAGGATTCCTCCTGGGAAATAAGCTCTTGAGAAAAATATATCCTATGTAATGTCGTTATCCCCCCAAAAAAATGTGTGATCACAATATTACAAAAGGTCCGATGCGTGACCTTATCGTCACCCTTCATTTACTTGCATCTACAAAATTGTAGTCATCTCCTTCCTTCACTTTTGCCCATGTGGACAAGGAGCATTTCCTACGTTTTGTCAATCATTGAAAAAGGTGTACGGTAGATTACTCCTTCACGCTTCGTGTTTGAGTGTCTTCACATGTACAGAGAGCCAAGGCTGAACACATAGAGGATATTAAGGTTAACGGTGAAAGCAGGGAAAGTTGTGGGGATCTGACACGGCACAACAATGCACTGTAAGAATTACCTGTATCTTTTTTTTAGCCCAAAATGAGAGTGCCACATGCAAGCGCATATCTATAGACTCTCCGTCCACCAAAAAAAACTAATTCCCCTTCTTCTCCATTTCAAAAAGTTCCAATAGCATGAGAGGAATCTTATGGGGAAGAATTGTACAGGACAGAATTAACATGAATATCAAAGTCATTTATTAATTATGTCATTGGGCGGGCACGCAATGTGCAGGGAAGAGTGAATGGGGCTCAAAATCATAAGAGCCTTCTGTGCGCTCTAGTAATTTTTCCTATTATTTAAAAAAAATATACATACAGAAAAAAATACGAATCCCAACAGGGCCATGGAGAAAGAACGGAGTTTAAAAATAGGGAAGACGTGATAAAAAGTCAGAGGGAGGGATAATTTGACTCGCAAATGGAAATGCTAAAATTAACGACTTCATACTTTCTCCATTAAAGCACTGTGTATAGAGACATTGTGGTGAAGAGGAGGATGAGGAGGAAGAGGAGGAGGAGGTAGTGGTCGTAGAGAAGGAAATAATATAATCGAGTATTTGGGTGAAAAGCAGATTGTGTGAAAGTGTTGTACGGATGACTGCCCACCCATCCACGAAAAAAGCATGTGTTGATGGCGTGATCAGAAAAAGTTACAGGGACAAGTGTATTATTACACGCTCGACTACAATGTGGAGTGACGGCATGTGAAATGATGCAAAAACAGTCACCCATCGCATTTTCTCTATCACCATCGTCATCATCATCATCAACTTTGCCCATCCAATTGCAATTTCACTCCAGTCATTGCAAAACCCTTTCTCCCTCTCTCAATCTCATGTTTCTCTCTCCTTCGCCTTCGATCTCTTCCCCACTTTTTTTTTCTCTCTCTCTATTTTGTTTTACAAAGACAACTATTTTTTTCCATCCTCTTCTCATCAGTAAAATTTAATCCCGTACTGCCACTATATTATTGTGAAGAAAAGGGAAGGAAAAGAAAAGCTGACACTCAAGATATTTTTTTTTACAAAGAATAGTAGTTGGTATTGTAGGCCTACGTAATTTTCTTGTATAAACACCGGAAAAAGGAGGAGGGGCGCTGAGGAGCCAAGTCTCATACTCAAATGACGTTCGCGCCATGTCCCTTTTCATCTTTGTAAGAAAAAAAACCTCCCCACTCCATTAAGTTCTGTTCAACTTAATTTGTCTCATCCATGGAACTACGTAAATAATTATGTAGCTTCCCTTCATAGACTTTCCCATCTTTGTACTTCATTTTTATGGAACGCAAGGGAGAAATGAAACAACAAGTTTTTGTTATTGACTTTGAAGGTGAATTTCTGGGAAATATTTGTGACTCAACTTTTTTTTTGGAGAGAAAGTCCATAGGAAGTGATGGATCTTCAATTTATTAATTCCAAAAATTTTGAAAAATTAACCCTCGCTTCGATAATTTCATTTTCTTTAAACTATAAATAAATGCGGGTGAAGTCACCTCCGTACATTTATGAACTGTTAAATAAATTTCCCGTAAAACCGTTCATTTTCTAGCTTGTTTCAAGAGCCTGTTTCTAGACAGCTCAAGAAGTTTAAGGATGTGGGCTATACTGTTCAGGCTATGAACCAAAAATGTAAAAGGCAGTGATTGACAACGATTGACATGGGATTTTCATGGCTAGCTTTCATCTCATACGGCTCAAAACATACTTTCTGCTTGGATTTGCTGGCGTGAATTATTTGTTTTACAATTTGTACTTGTCAGTTCTATATTTCTGTTGCGTTAAAGCGTCAATCACATATCTTTGCAAATTTTTTCTTACGCACCAACATAACTCTATTATTGCTAGTCTCTTTTAAATCTACATTTTTGTTTGTATTTTCCGTTTTGTAATTTTTTTGTAGTCTTCTAATTTGCCAAAGACCCTAGAGTTTAAATCCTGGGCTTTGTGTCGCCGTCTCAAAGGATTGAACCCCTAAAAATCATTTTATAGCTCTAATACTACCATTTTTCTGACATAATACCCCCTTCATGCGTACTGACTTGAAAGCCATGCTCTGTAATTAGGGACGACTGTCAAGCCGGGAAAATGCCGTTGCAAGAACAACAATTTCTCCTCCCCCTGTCTTTATTAGCATTGCTACGCTGCTGTGAATATTCATTTAATTACTGCATTTGGCTCCTCCTGGTTGGTAGCATGGAAGTTGATTCTTGAAGGAATTCAAAAATAAAATAAAAATCCAAGTCCTTTAATGAGTCGTAATGATGGATTTGTGGATGTTATGACTGATTTTATTAAATAATCATTACATGTCCAAATGGTAGTGACTCTCATACAAAAAATATTTTTTTAGGTCTTTCTGTAATTTTCAATACATTATTATTAAATGGATGGTAACTCCTTCACCTCTCAGTGACACAAAAGTTTTATTTATATGCTATATTACAAATTTAAAAAAATTTCACAACTACTATCATTTAACCCTAATATTATTATCTCCCCGCATTTTCTTCTCCTTTTTTTTGGACATGTACTAATGACGACAAAATAATTTGCTTATCTACTCACTCAAAATTTATTACTGTACCAAAATCTTGTACCCTGACCTTGTCCAATTGGAACTGCTTAGAGGAAAGATGTCATTTCTAGAAATGAGTGGAAAAGTTATTTGCATGTAAAATATTCGGTAAAAAAGACAAGGGAGCTTTTTCTCCAAGCCTCATATGACATTATTATTTAATAGCAAGGACTTTCAATGACTTTAAGTGCCAAAACCGCTCCTAAAGAAGGCCAGCCCAAGTGATAGTACGTGATAGACTACTATATGTGATAGATGCGTGGTTAAAAATAGACATTAATGATGAAATTTAATAAACGACCCCGCTAATTGTGTTATTAAACAAGGGAATGAGACATCTTGAGATCAATTCTTCCTACAACAAAATTAGTGTCCGACACCAAATGGGGACATGTTCTGTACTAGTAACCAATCTCTCAATGGGAATAATGAGCCGGTAAGTGACACTACAGAATGGGATTTAATTCATGGGAGTAAAAACTTAATCAGCAACAATGAAAAAGCTCCAGGACGAACGAAGGAAATATGTAGGATATGATGAGCTTCTTCTCATTCAATGAAAAACGGCAGGGCCCGACGGACAACAAGACAATGCAAGCATTTTATACACAGAAAAAATAATACCACGCTCATTCCACGCGGTGATGGAGAGATTCCTTTGGGTGCGAGAAGAGGAAGTGGAAAAGTTTATGTAACTTTTATAAAATGAAAGAGATAAATTTTTATATACCTCAATTAACCTTGGAATGACCTTGTGTGTATTCATTGCCCTTATGTCTGTGTCATCAAAACTGCCTAATTAATGTGAGCAATTTAATAATTTTGATTATATCCCCCCCAACCGTCACCAAGCCATGTAATTCATTCTTTTTTTCCCTCCTCACTAATTATTTGTATGAGGTTGTTTTAGTTACAGTGTTACTCTGTCCAAGCTCCGTTAATCTCTCCAACGCCATAGCTTTCCAATTCTACACTCCTACGCTGTCCCATCCTTTTAAAAACAATATTTGTTGGTTGTATGGCGAGTATGATCCGCTGCTGTTTAATTTAATGAACAGTAGTGAGAAGGAAACCTCCTTTTCAGCCGGATTGTCGATTCTGGTTAAAACCTGTCTAAATAGTAGACACTAGACACTATGTAAACATTGTGGACACGCACGTAATATTTACCTTTATTTGTCCACGATCATTCTCTGTCCCTCTCTAACCCTTTGTTCTAATTCCCTAACGGCTACTTTTATATTGAATCCCCATGTCAATTATGAAAATTTACACAAATTGTATTACTTTCAACACAACATCAAACAGCGACAATTATTTTCCCAGTGGACATGACGAGAAATGTTTCTTGACAAAACTTGAATTTAAAAAAATATTTTTTGTTAGCTTTGTTTAAATACACAACTTTCCCAAAATAAGAGAGTTGCTGGGGTGTTCATGGTAGAATTTTAATCCATAATCCATGCAACTGGGAATGGTGTCCCTTACAATGATGGTGTCCCTTGCAACCGTTTGTATATGTACTTTTACCGGGTTGGTAGATGTATACACTCACATAACACAATATGCTAACTCCCATTAGTAATCACATTCCTCGTATCTGATCGTCCCGCGAGTACAAACAAAATAAAATTGAGAATTAACAAGGATAAAAAAAAATTAGAGAAGCAATAATATGATTACAGGAGATGAAGAGGGGTTACATTCATTACTAATTAGTGGCCTGTCCTTGGGCACACATGTATTAAGTCCCATAAGTCTAATCTTGAACTACCAGTGTGTTGCTGTTGACCACTGATAAAACCAATTAATTATGAGATGATAGCAGAGCTTACGAGACAGACTCATAATCTCCGTGAATCGCTTGGGACTAATGATTAAATGGAATGAGGGTGATGATGCTCATCAGATCTTCACCCCTTCCCCCCTTGCGAATTTGATAATGCCCTGAGCTATCCGTTACTATTTCTTTTTGCCATGTTCACACTTGATTCTCCAGGTCTATATAGTGATGGTGATTAGATGCCACTATATGATGTACATATGTATGTGTGATTTTGGTACCTTTCAATACTAAAATCTATCTCCATAGGGCGTTAAGGCTACATGGATACTACGCAGGAGACCCGTGCATACTAAATTTTACTGCAGGTCGAAGGGCCATGAATTAAATGACTTTTGTATGATTTATGGGACTCTTATATAAATGCTTGTGCCTATATATAAATATATGTACGTTTCTTCACCTCTGCCTTGACTTGCATCCTCACGGTCATGCAATCCCCAAATGGAACATGTCATTCTCCTAGCACCAAGTTTGATTAATTTTCTCCCCATTTCACTTCCTTTTAGGATTCCGCCTTTGCCAACCCACAAGAATACTTACGGACACACGAAACTGTGAATGAAGCCTTTCCCACACGATTTTGCACAAATATAACGGAAATGGCAATACTTTTTTCGTGAAGGTAGCGGTCAATTCGGGAGGAAATAGGGAGTTTCATAATTATGTACAAAAATATTGGGAAATAGTTTATGGTTTGTTTACAATGGAAAAAAACAGGGAGTAGACTGTTTGAGGTTCTCGAAGCGGGAAGGAATCAATGATTGGAGAGACCCAATGAAAATATTTAACGGTTCCCCGTATTCCTCCTCCTGCCACAGCTTTTTGTATACCCTACAATTAAGGGAACCCTTTTGCATGTTGGCAAGGAAGCATGTAACAAAAAAAAATGCTATCATTCTTGTCACATAATCCACAGAATAATGTGCCCGATCAATGACTGTTGGGGCAATTTTTAAGTCAGAGCAAAATACGCACTATTGTGGAGGTAGGAACTAAACGTCTATGGCCCCCTCGAAACTATAGAATTGTTCTTCGACATTTTCATTCAATTTAAATATACGGAAACTAGCCAATGAATTAAAACATTTTAGACGGACTGAAGAATGAAGGGAAATACTAGGAGCAATTGCATAAGAAAATTCGGGGAACTTCGAGAAACTTGTCCTTCGACAAAAGTGGCCGCCGACAAAAAACACCGCAGTTAAGTAGCACCTCTGTACCTATGGTGGTTCGGGGTCTGGATAAATTATTGACTACCCTCCACATATGTACGTATACATATGTCTAAATTCCCTATCATTTTCTCTCTCTCTCTCTCTCGCTCTCCTGTTGTTATTCTTCCCAATATTTTGCCGTCTGAATTGCCTCTAGTGGGTTGGGTACAAGCTAAAGTGCCCCGGATTGTCCCGTTCTCCCTCCCTGTTTTTTTTTGTGGAGCGGACGCGAATTATAGAATAATAATGCTTGTCAGTATTGAACCATCAACATGGTGGATTGGAGGCCCGATCGGTCCAATAATGTGGTGTATTACACACTCAATCCAAATGACTTGCAGGAATGCCTGTTTTTCCCATTTGTGAACATCAATATCGCTGTTCTCAGCAACTTTTCCCCCTGACTCGGCGTTGTTACCCACTTGGCTGGCAGGGTAATTAATTATTGCAATTTTGTTTAATTATTTATTATCAGTCTCCCACACGCGTAATACGACCTACTGAATTGGAAATTTTTCATGCCCTACCTTTTTTTTTGCTTTGCCTGGCATTCGATGGGTTAGTAAACCTTGGTCGCATCCTGGGTGAATTCCATTACCATTGGAGTCTCTCGTTACATGAAATGTGAGACACAAGACCTATTATTGAACTGGCATTCAAATGGAGAAGCAGAAATTAAAAGACAAATCAAAAGGGAATTGCCGAGAGTAATATTGCTATTAGCATTTTGTTTTTTTGTCCGTCTGACTTTTTTTTGTCGTATGGAAGACATTTGAAACAAATGGAAGAAGAGCGAGGGAGGAACAAGGGTTATAAATGGAGAAAATAAAATGAATGGAAAAAAAGATGGTGGATAACGCCTGGTTTCCGGCGGGGGGAAGAAGGGGGTGCCACCTCATGATAGACCCGCCATACATTAACATGTTCTTACACTCTCCCAAACTAAAAGTATGCTGAGGTCACGACATATAAAATGCTGTAAGAAGACAGTACACTACAAAATTCCCACTGGAATTTTAACTACCCTCAAAAGGAACAATTACTTACTCTTCTTCTGTTATAAACTTATTAAGTTGTGAATGAGTGTTGACGACCACTTAAAAAAAATTGTCTCACCATGGGCCCTCGTGAATGAACTGACTAGTACTATTCTCGTTCATCACGTCGAGCACTGTGTCATAATATACTACATACACGCTATCATAAATAGCGAAAACAACAGAGGAAGACGCCGTCGAAATTTGAAGACTCACCTCCACCTGAAACCAACATAAACAGACAAACATTAGAAAGATGATTCTTTATTATTATCACAACTGAATGTTATTATTTCCAATGTATTTCCCATTATAACACTCGAAAAGGATACATAGGAAGTAGCAAATAAATTTAGCATGGAAAACATGAGCTGGAGACGCCACATTTTACGGTATGCACATGGACTTATTCTAAAGATGATTTCTACCCTTTTTTGCACACACGTAGGTATTAACTTGTAATGAGAACAACGATTCAGTCAGAACCGTTGCAAAAAAAATATATGTACGGGAATACATAAGCACTGGTCATCATTAGTGGGCAACAACAAATGGGAGAAAGCAAACATTGACTCAAAAATTGATGGAAGGTGTATTTACAAAAACAACAAATTAATTGGATCTTTCAGTCGCTTTCTTCACTCTCATCTTTCACATTATGAAGTGAGACTGTTTTGATTTAAAATTCTGACGCAGATGATACCATTCCCACTCTATAAATATACCCGGTGATCGTGAGCCAACTCTTTTGAATGCAATTATTTATTATGACAAAATCTTGATTGTCCACCAAATGAAATGTTTTTTGTCGGAGTGTAATTCTATCATACATTCTCACCAGTGTTTATTCATTTTGTATAGCTCTCTGACTATATCTCCTTTTTTACTTTCGGCAACTTTCATTCATCTCTCATTCTCGTCACCTTTCTCCTTCGTCCGTCTTTCTTTTCTTTCTTTAGTTATTTTTTATTTCTCTCTCGCCTCTCCCCTCTCTGTCTCTGTTTCTCTCTTTCTATGTCTTTTTCTCATTTTCTATGGCCCGTTCTCTCTCTCTTTCTACGTCATTTTCTCTCTTTCTATGCCTGTCTGTCTTTCCCTCTCTCTCTATCTTTCTCTTTCTGTCTATCTCTCTTTCCCTCTCTTTCTCTCTCTCTGTCTCTGTTCTCTCCATATCTCTCTCTTTCCCTCTCGTTCTATCTTTCTCTCCCTGTCTCTTCTCTCTTTCTCTATATCTCTCTCTTTCCCTCTCTTTCTATCTTTCTCTATCTCTATCTCTGTCTCTTCTCTCTTTCTCTATATCTCTCTTCTCTCTCTTTCTCTATATCTCTCTTCTGTCTCTTTCTCTATAACTTTCTTCTCTCTCTTTCTCTATAACTCTCTTCTCTCTCTTTCTCGGTCTCTCTCTTTCTCTGTCTCTCTTTCAGCCTGTTTCTCCCACGTTTGATACATTATGTGAGAGTAGAGGTCAAGAGAACCATGGACGAAGGTGGAAGCGGAACATTTTTGAGAGTGCATTCGGGAGGAAGAGTGGCTTTGCGAGAAAGGGGAAAGCGCATAAAATATTATTTTTCGTGGGTCTTATGCTGTGACTATGCAGCTGTTATTAAGGATCAAAAGGAGTCAAGTTATGCAATTTGTTTCAGTCTCAGTGTTTTGCACGCGAAACACGAGTGCCACGGCCCTGTAGTGTTTGCCAACTTTTCCCATTCCCTATGAATAGTAAACCCCTGCATTCTCAGCATTTCTCCCTCTCTCTCTCTCTCTCCAATCTTCCTCTGCCTCCCATTAAAGTAACTTTGAAGAGAGAGAGAGAGAGAGAAGAGTTAGAAAAGATTTTCTTTGGTTTACCTTGTAGACATGTAAAGCTTGTATGCACTGGGAGAGACTGGGAACACAAAGGGAGAAAAACGCTGTTGCCCCCGACGAAATATGAGGCCATGGCATGTAAAAAAGTGAGGGCATGATTAGGAGTGCAGTATGTACAATGCAGGGCAGAGGGAAAAGGAAAAATATTATTATATTCCACCGTGACACATTAACTCCGGCGGAGATTGAGTATAGCGAAGGAATTTATCGTAATCTGCCAATCACAAAATGAATGACAATGATACTACTCCACCAGTTAACGTTAGCCATACGATCTTGGTTCGGGGTAATAAATGATTGTGGCGGGGGAGGAGGGGAAGAATGGTGAATATTGGTTGATAGGATATAATATAATGTGAAGAAAAAAAATAAAAACATATTATATGTATCTATATTATATAAATATAACTCATATCTCAGTAATCCAATGTGGAGGCTAAGAGGTACCGTGGGGTGGACAGCAATTAAGATGGCGACATAAAGGATGATGGAAAATAATGGAATTGCAATGTAGTACTTATAATTACATATTCAGAATAAAAAAAGGAACTGAGCTGGGTGAAGAGGGGAAAAGGACAACGGAAAGAGCAAAAAAAGTCTTTTTACCCCACCAATGTGTTGGTATAGTAAGTTCATGGTGTTGATTAATATTATTACTATTATTATTGCAGCATGTGAGAGAAAAAAAAAGAAGACGGAAAGGCAAAAGTGACGCGAGGTTTCAAGTCATTAAAATTTTTATGGACATTCATCAGAATTCAAAGCATTGTGCTTTTCACATTTGCCTCATTTTATGAGTCGATCGATTCATATTTTATAATATACATGTTTTCTTATGATATTCTACATAATATATATATATACAGGTTTTAAGTATAAAAATAATTACGAACAGGGGATTTTTTTTAAACTTTGCATCCATTTTTAACTGTGCTATGGATAAAATTAATTAAGAAAAATTCCATATGCACAACATTCCCAGAATTCTCAGTGAATCACCCGACGTTTGTCAAGCCTCCCCGAATGTATGTATCATACATACGTACATATATACTATATACACATAGCATACATAAAAATGAGTATTACGAAGAAGTTTAAAAAACTCGTGGAAAGTAATAGTAATAAGAAAGCAAGCAACCCCGGTTATTTTTTCACTATATCAGCAAATGCTTTTAAAGTTAAATCCCACCACGTGGCAATGCAAATGTGTGAATAAAAAACTTTTTTCGCAGCATCTATAAAAAGAGAAAAAAGAGACAGAGAAATATAGATGCGCGTGAACGTGACACGTTTCTAATTTTGACCCGAAAAAAAGGTAAATAAATAAAATTATATAAATTCAATTACAAAACAAGAATAAAGTCATTCCTCTTGTTGACGTTAGGAAACAATTCGGGTAAGGTTGAAAGACCTTATTGTCTTGCGGTTCATATCTTCTACCTTTTATTATCTGTGACATACCTAACACTTTTTATGAAGATCAAAGTAAAGTTGCAAATAATAAAAACCATAATCGGGTGAAAAAGAGACCCATATTTTCAAAATTACCCTTATTTTCTAATTTTGATGACAACACTGTTACTATATGTAGTAGTGACATATAGTAATATGCAGCGCCAGGTGCGTCTCCAATCCATGTGTATTTAGTTATGAATAAACCGGCGGGAGGGAGGAGAAGGAAGGGATGTCTTTTCGGGGGGGGGGCGAGGAGTAATAAAATAATGATAATAATGATTAAATAATTGAGATTCCAATATTTAATTTCTCACCATTGCTCTGGCATAGGTAGGGAAACCTCCAGATGTTTCCCAGGCCGACGGAGTAGCCGACGACGCTGAGGAAGAACTGTCGCTTATTGGCCCAGCCCATGGTCTCGGCGCCCTCGCCATTCTCCCCGTTCCCGGTGCCCCCGCCACTGGTTTGGAAGGAGGCATCTGAGGGGATCTCCCGCATCATGTGCACCCCATTGTTCACTCCCTCCTCGTCCAATTCCCGGTTGCCCACAGTATGACCACTGTAAGGAGGATTACTCACACTCAGACTGACACTCCTCTCGGACACCAAGCCCCTGTCATTCATCCGTTCGTCAGTCATGCTCATAGATTTCTTGTCCCCCCCCTCAAAAAATCAAAATCACTCCTTCACGTCCAGTTCCGGCAAAATAAATGTAGTTCAATTTTTTCTTTTCTGTTTTTTTTTAGATTTTTATAGCTGGTAGTAGTAGTCCCTTTATTGTTTTTAAAGGTATTCTTCTAGAGAAGTAATAGTCGATGGGTAAATAGGAGGCCTACCACTAATTGCTTTGCTTAGGGAAAGAGAAACCCCAGCAACTCTCTGTGAGTTTTCAATGCAGAGAGGTTAGTCACTGAGTGGTTTGGTAGAGGGGAAATCGTAAGCACTGAGCAAATGCGCTGAGACAGTAGCAATAATAACAAATATATCGATTGAAGTGGGCGAAATATTTCCGACAGTATTTTTTTGGGACTAGCCCCGCAACAAAAAAAACAATAATAATATGTATATATATATTTATATAAATATGAGTTTATATATATGTGTATAAGACATAATTTAATTTGCAGATCTCTACATACATGCGGTCCATTTATGTATATATATAGGTATGTCTCTAATTTTTTATTTATCTAATGCGTATGTACAATGTTTCTTGTGATTTATTTTTTTTACTTTTTTTCGCCAACACGAGAGAGAGAAAACACAGGGAGTTTATATTATTATTATGATTATATATGGTAGTATACTCTATATATATTATTTGACTTTGGTAAATATGTGCGAAGGACGTCGACGGGAATCAATACAGGTCCATGAATGTCACTTCTCCGTGAACTGTTTTCACCGCCTCCTCCGTGAAAACGGTTTGCGTTGTGATAATAATACAACTATTTGTAATAGTATATTGGTATGTATATAGAGAGAATTATTATTATATATAATATCTGTATCAACTCTGGGACATAAATACTGGAAAGACGCAACCACGTGTGTATTTTGCTATTCACATGCACAGGTACATTCGTAGTAAAAACAGCAAACCAATCCAATTCTTGCTTTTCCCCACGTCTGTCTTTCTCTTTTTTGGAGTGAGTGTGTGTCAATCAAAGCACTCAATCCGGTCTTTCTCTCTTTGTGGTCGTTATTACTGATTCATCAGATTTCCTTCCCCCGACGTAGTTGCAATTACTCTCGTCGTCGTAAGCACAACTATACTAGCAGTTGCCTGGTTCGATTTTTTCCTGGTTATAATAAATCTTCCTCCTAGTGCCAAAAACAACTCTTGAGTCTTTTTTCTTCGTCTCCTTCTTCTTCTTTCTTTTTTCTTCCTTTGTCTTATATATACATACTCATGTATATATTCCTGGCAAACTGAACTGAAGGGAATTTCGTGAGAGTTAGTAATATAAACGTTTTTTCCAGTCTCTGGTTCTTAATAGTCCTTATGTCGTTTGTAATACGTGTTATAATTTTTTTTTAATTATTTTGTCCCAAAAATAGTATTTAAGTTCATTTCGTGGAGTGAGCAACAAATAACGAAAAAAAAAAACAGAGGTATTTTCTCCGTATTTATATGATATGGAGGGTGACTAGCGGTATTTGTATATTTATAAGCAGCCAATATATATTGTCAATTTTTAAAGAAGCACCAAAAAAGTTTTTTTCTTCTTCTTCACCGTAGAACCGTATACCGAGGGGGGGAAACCGTAGGAGGGGAAAAAAACGTTTCAACGCCTTAAATTCGTAGAACGAGTTGGTGTGAATTTAATTAAAAGGGATGGAGTATACAGTGACAGGGTAAATTAGATAAAATTGTTCGTTCGTATTATTTTATTTGCTAAAGTGAAAGTATGTATTTATCTAAACTATGTGTAGTAGTATTTTTGTTTTTGCGAAAAGAAAAAAAAAGAAAAAAGATTGTGTGGATGAAGGGAACAATGTTTCTTCTATGCCCTTTTTGCCTCTACGACTGCTAGTAAGTAAATGACTTGTTGTAGGAGTTTGGCATACCAAGAAATAGCACAGTGTAAGAATAACGTTTTATACACGGGCTTCGTCTCTCTCCCTTTGACTCCAGTCAAAAACGTATAATAGTCTTTGTATAGAATGGATGTACTATATACTTGTGTAGTAGAAGCAAAGTAATAGTGAAGGAGCCGTAAGGAGAAGCTTCACTTCGTGGTAGTAGCAAGGGGCTTTCGATCGTTCCGTCTTTGTCTATTCCTACTCTGCTACTACCAGCCTAGGATTTTTTGCATGTATATATATATGTATATGTATTTTTAATAAACATACACACACTTACTCCACACATCCACAATTCACATACAGGAACACGATGCTTGCTAATACTGTAGTAAAAAAAAAACGTGGTGTTTCTCCCTTCACTGTGATTGTGACTGCTCGTCGCAAAAAAAAAGGTAAACTCTACCGAGTTGAGCGAATGTGCTTTTTGGTTTGGAACTCATATATATATGTAGATATCAACTTAAAGACTCTATTATATATATTTTTTTACGTACACATACTACTCCCGAGTCTCCTAAAAATGGTTTTCTCTACCCTCCCTTCCTCTAACACTATGTGAGTGAGTACGATTGTAAATATGTATGAAATAACAGGAATAAAAATTTGCCTTCTTCCTTAAATTTGGTTAAAATTATTGTTATAACTATATTACGTATTAAATTTGACTTTTAATCCAGTGCCAACAACTCTCTGGTACTCTTAGTCCTTAATTGGTTTTTTTTCTTTCTCTAGTAAGGAATTAATTTCTGTGATAATTAAAAATCTAGTTTTCTGAGGTGGTTTTAAACACTAGTAAGGTATGTAAGCGTAATGTTGAGCAACGGTTTTTTTTGGTTTATGTACAACAAGAAACAACCTCTGTTTTTTTTTGGATAAATAAATGTATGTATCTATATATATCTGTAGACTATATATTCAAATACAACAAATATCAAATTATTTTTTTAAAGTTTTTTTCCCATTCAAAAAAATCAATTATTAAGTGTCATTAATTGTTAGAGCCTTTCAGTTCACTATTTAAAAAAAACAATGTGAGGGCACAGCCTGATTGAGGTAAATATAATATATCACCGCAAAAAAATGACTTTATTTTCACACCACAATTTGCGATTGGATTGGAGAGGAAGAGAAAGTGCGAATACTTTTTTTTTCGGAGTAAGTAAAGCTTTTCTTTTTCTATAGGAAGGGAAGGAGTTTAAATTGTGGTACTAAATGTGGTTAGTAGTAGGTGGTGATGCGAGGGTGAGTCGACTGTAGAATGTGGAGTAAGGCGAGGGAGGAAATATGAGCTAGTGTGGTTGTTATTGCGAATGATAAACTTAGCAAAAGATGAAGACGTGTAGAATAGAGGACAGGGAAGGAAGTGAAGGGGAAATTGCGTGAGAAGAAGAAGTAGAAGAGGAAGAAGAAAGAAGAGAAGGAAAGGAGAGACTTGAAATGATTGTTGACGTGGCGTGGCTTTCAGAATTGGTGATAGTAACTGGAATACAGTGCAAACCAACAAAGCTCCAATAATTACCAGAGTCAATAAAATGAACGACTCGTCTTGACCTAAGGTTGAGTCGTTCATTGAAATTTCACAGCTGCCCTTTGACTATATGGTCTAATATGTAAGAAGTATGATTGAAAGAGAGAGTGTTATGTAAGTGAGAAGTTGAAGGGGGAAAAATTATGGTGAAAAAAATTATTGGTGGTAAGAAGACCCCCCAAAAAAAATGTATGTACCTATACGTATGTCTTTCTATGTGTCTGGAACACCTCCACACAAGTCAACACGCGGAGTGAAAGAGTAACAAGAGAGGGATCATGCACGTTTTTCCTCCTTTTACCCCCAAGTCCTCTGTTATAGATACAGACGGGTAATTGAAAACTTATGGTATGATATACCGGACTACAAAAAAAAATCCCTTATGTCTTTCTAGAGCCTATCTCTCTCTCTGCACTTCAAAATTTTGCACACACATACACTCACACACATCAACACAAGTCACACACATGCACGCACAAACACAAACTTTTTTTTCCAAGTCCGCAAGTCTCTCTATCTCTCTCGAACTCCTCTCTTTTTCCTATACGGATGATTGTATTTAATATTTGTGTTATATTTAATGTAATATCTTCTTCCCTAAACTTTCCTTTCCACTTTTCTATCCTTCTCCATCCAAACTATTTGTCGTCTCCTGGTATTCTCCCAAATGAATCAAGTGTCTTTAAGCCCAGTAAAAAAACGAGACAAAAATGTAACCTATGCAAGTTTTAATTTATACATATGTATCAGTGTAAGTGGATTATGTAAGTCTTCTTTTTTTTTATTTAGATTCCTAGTACCTACACGTTTTTGTTGTCGAACTTTTGGTTTCAGATGAAAGAAGTAGAGAGGCGGAGGGGAGGGGGCGGTGCGAGAAAGAAAACAAAAACAACAAGGGTCTACAACATTTGCCAATGTCACAAGAGTCTTGATGTGAATGGAAGGAATTGTGGTAGTAAAAAGAGAGAGAGAGAAGGACACGCGGTCGATTTATACAGAGGGGGAGACGAGAGAATTTTTTTTTGTGCTTTTGTTTTCAAGACGATTATTATGATTATTTGATGGAAACGTTTCTAATGGTTGACAAGTTTGCGAAAAAATTTTTAGGCAAGTATTAAATGTTATGTAGTATGTAGTAGTCAAAAAAGAAGGGAAGCACAATCGAAGGATCACAAGCACATTTCCAAGCAATGATCAACAATCGACTGGTACGGGATTCTATACCATACCGACGTTATAGTAGTAAAAAAAAGACAAGAGAGTCTCCCGACTACTACTTATAGTAAGGAATCTACGTCGTGCTTTTTTCTTCCCGAGTGCAGCCGACAAGTTTTCCCCACAACAAACCTAGTAAAGGTTTTTTTTTCTTTTGGGGGGGGGGAGGGGGCAGAAGTATACAGAGAGCTACTACTAGAAGAGGAGAAAAGAGAGAGAGAGAGACCGTTTTCAGAGATATATTTAGCGCAGCTACTAGAGTCTAAAGCACAGTTGGCATTAAAACGTCTAGAACCATTTCTCTCTTTCTCTCTTTCCCCCCACTCTCTCTCTCTTTTTCTCTCTCTCTCTCTAGTTTTTTGCGTACGCATGTGCTTCCCATTCTTATCGACCAACATTGGACGGGAACATTGGGGGGGGGGCGATCTCGTGCTTCCCACCCGAAATTCGGTCTTTTCTGCCTTTTCGCATACTATACGCTACATCTGTGATAAGGCTCACAAGCGTTTCGCCATGCCATATATACATATATCCATAGAGAGTGTTTTGCATTGTCATCCTCTATTCGGGAGATATACCCGGTCTGTACACACACAGGCACACAGTCAGTGGAAATTCACCACAGACAACTGCTCTATATTCCCCCCTTGCTAAATTTTTAACTTGGGTTGTATGGGTGTTATGCATCAACCCTTTCCTATAGAGACCTTTGTGGGCAAATACAAGGGAGTCAGACAGGGAGAGAGAGAGTGTGTGTGTATAATGTGTATATATATATATAGATTTGGTGTAGGGGAGCATTAGAGATATGCCTATGTAAGTACATCTGTTGGGCCAAATTTATAGATTTACCTTCCTCTTCCTGATATTCCTAACCGAGTTTCAACGGAATCTTGTCTCTCTCCCTCACTTCTCTTTCCGAGCATGCCTCCCTCCCTCTCCCTCTCTGCCTTCCTCCCTCTCCTGCATTTCTCTCTCTCCTTCTCTTTGGTGAGTAGGAGGGAAAAGGCTTTTCTATCCACCTTCTTTCCGCATACAAAACCATGTATACACTCCGCGGGAAGCAACTTGAAAAAAAAATCACACAAATCCATGTTTGCGGAACTGGCACTTACTTTTTCTCTCTCTCTCTCTCACTCTCTTTCTCCTATCCCTTTTTCTTTAAATACACACACAACTCCCGTGAAGGACATTTTCGTGTCGAGAGAATGAGAAGAAAATGCCAAAAAAATCTTTACACCGTCACTTTTCTTCTGTGTATGTCTAATGTTATTTCTTTTGCCTCTTCTTCTATTCCGAAGAGAATTCCTTTGGACAAAAATGATCGATTACCATTCGTGTTTCAATACGTATTCGACACTCAATGAATCATGTGGAAGGAAGGAAGAGAAGAAGGGGAAAAAAGCTTGCATGTGATATTTCCTTTCTGCTTAAATGAAGGTATATGGATACGGTAGTCCATAAAAGACCGATAAAAGGGAAGCGTTCACGCGTGATCTTATCAAAACAGGACAGAAAAGAGGTGGAAACTCCTTTGCCTTTTATTGGGTTCCAACCTTGTCAATCATATGGCCGTGTGATGGTGATGATGATTGTGATCATCGATGCCAAAAGAAACTCATGTTCATAGGGACCATTGGTTGGTAGCAGAAGTCCCCACAGAAGCTAGGATGAGACGGAATTGTACAAGAAATATTGTAGCAGTCATTTTTTTGTAGAAAAAAAAATCAATTTCCGGAGTGGGAGATAGAGCCGTTACCCATGAAGAAACTGCAAAACGGGAGGCGCAAGGAAGATAATAGATAATAGAAAAAAAAAGAATTTCTGCACGCGGAGAAAGAAGACGCTCAAAACATGAATGCGTAGGTGCCTTTCCTGCCAAAATGGTTATACTATTTTTTTTTTTGGTGTGAATGTGCATAAATATATGTATGCATGATATGATGAGAGCACATAAGTCTGAACTTGTTGATGACGCACATGAAAGCTCTCTCTCTAATGCTATATACTGGCTTCAACCCTTCCCTTATGACTCTCTTCATTCTCGCCTTTCTTTTTCCTCCCGCAAGCGATTTTATTCCCTCTTCCTCAACGGTACCTATAATAAATCTCATTCACGTGCATCTTTTCCCCTGCAACCACATGTTGGCGAAATGCGCACATTCTGCACATAGTTGTTGGGATTTTTTATTTATTTAAATGTACTTATGTATGTATTATAGGGATGTGTGCATACATAACTATATATGTATATGTACACAATAGTATATGCATTCATTTATAAATATAATATATATAGGTGTATGCATTTATACATCCGGAACATACAGACGGCGGAGATGTTCTTCAATTAAATGTAAGTAATCATTGCCGCTGTGTTTGCGATGGGAGATTATTTAATTCTCGTTTGTACTTCAAACATACTTTTGCCAAATAGCGATTTTTCTCTTCCATTGGAACTGCCTTGAGTTCCCTTTCTCCGTCACATTCCTCGACGCTTTCCTCCGGAATGATGAGACCTGAACGGGACGTAAGCACGTGTTTTAATTGTTACGGCCAGAGGCACCTTTTAAAAAGAGCAAAAAAAATTGCAACACACCATACAACGTCGAGGTTGGGGGAAGGCATAAAATGAAGGGAAATGAAAAGGCATAGTAAAAGTCGTTTGGTGAAATGAGAGTTGCACTTGCCCGTGTAATGTGTGAATTCCCTCTTTTCCCCGACTCAACCCACTCTCAATCCTTCCTCTGGCCCTCTTTCCCCCCAATATGATGTTGTATAGGGGTGATGCACAAGCTTTATGTGTACAAAAAGGTTGTAGGCATGCATTTTTTAATAGAGAACAAACTTCTCGAAATAATAATAATAATAAAGTGTTATGGTATGGAAATATCACCGAGTGACTTTTTCCACCTTCCTTCGCAGCTATAGTGGCGGCTGGGAAAATAGTGAAGCTTCATTTGTACTCCATGTAATACTTATTATTTAAGAGATACATCGGTATTTACCCGGGCCCAAATAATGTGGAAATTCGTTCTCCACCCTTGCAATGTGGTTTCAGGTTATTTTCTATTAATTTGCTGGTTTTCGTTTGTTTGCAAACACAGAGAGAAATATCCTCCAGGAGGAAAATCTGGATACCATTGTCCTGGCCTTTCCAACAAAACTGTATTTACAAATTATTACTGAGAAATTATAATGGTTTCAGTGGTAATAATTATACAGTTTACGCGCCTAGCCTGAGGAGATTATCCTATTTCCGTAGTGTATACATTGAAAGTGAAACCAGTGGTTTGTCACCAGACGAAGAATGCAACCACGAAATCAAACCACAAAGGCGAGCAAATATGTGCTGAAAGCTATCTCATGCGAGTAATAAAACCTTCTCTCAACTGCGGTTCTGTCCTCATATAGGACCCCATTATGTACACATATATCCAGTGTTTATATGAGAGACCAACAGACCAAACGAAACCGAAAGAAATTCTTCCAAAGTTTATACCATCTGTTGGCTATAATTATAAGGGAGAGAGATGCCTTTTTTTCTCGCCCTGGTGGAAATATATTTTATACCATGTGTAATATATTCCCCAACCATTTGCAAGGCATTGTCGGACTGAAAAAATCTTGATAAATCCAGAAAAATACTTTTGTACCACTCGGGAGTGAGGTCAAAGACGATTGACTGTGAATATAACTAAACATTATCGCGGGAATTATTGGCTACAGAAATCCCTCACCCGAACTCCATTCCTTCCAAGTAATTTCACTTGCCGCTCTCTTCCACAAATGTTAGCCAAAAGAGTTTCTAATAATAGTGTCATTGAATGGTACAATAAAACACACGGCTTCATGTTGAATGCCGGCTTTGGGGATGTGCAAATTCTCTTGGTACGTCAGCACTCATATTTTCTCCTTTGTATATAAATACATACATATAGGCATTTGTTTTTTCCCCCAAAAAGATTGCCCTTTACCCCAAAAAATTGTATGAGAACATCAAACTTATTCCATTCCAGCTTCCTGTGCCTGTGCATCGATCAACTGGCTACGGTACCGGAAATATATAATACGCAATTGTATAGAGAAACTTACTATTTATTTAGCATTTTGAATTTTCCATGAGGTTTTGCTTCTCTTTTTTTTGGGGGGGGCGGGGGGAATGGGTTTTAGAGAGAAAAGAGGCTCATTGCATAATAGGATTATACATTATACAAATAGCTCCTCTTCCTGCTGACATTTTCTTTCTGCTTTTGCCACAGCTAGGAGTCGTAAAAGACGATGGGTAATATTAATATATTAATATACAGTCAATAGTCGTAACAACTACCATGACTGGTCCTGAAGGACTTATTCCTTTGCCAACGATTTAGAGTGGCGACAGGAGTCCTTGCTGTTTTTTCGGAGATAACTCTATTATAGAACCATGAAAAGTGGGTATATATGGATACATATGTAATGTGTATATTCTGCATATATACATTATATGGGGGAAATCAAGTGTTGTGTAAGCTAGTGTATACAGTCGTAGAATGGAATGTGCCAGTGTGCTTAATGCCAAGAGAGACTGCAGAAGCTCATAATGAGAAAACTCTTCCTACCTGCAACATTCGGGTGCTTCAACGTCACCGGAAACCATGCCTCCTCCTGATCTTTGCCCTTTCCCTCTCGAGAGAGGTGCACGCAATTACATTCACGGAAGACATTGGAAGACTTTGAAATACAAGGCGCTTTTTCGGGGATTGGGAGGTTAATATTTCTTCGTGTTTATCATAACTTACGCTTGCACGCATCTAGCCCTTCCTTTTGTCAAGCTTTTGCGTCAAAGGCATCTATTTGTGTGCATATTCATGGTTAAGCAAGAGCCATTTTCGAACTAGTACACTTCTGCCCTAATACCAAAATTAAGTTTTGATTTAGATTTTAGTGTAAATTTATAAAATTTGCCAGTAATCGTCACAAATGACAGCTCATCAGTTTTGGTCCTAAGAATCTGTGTCATGCTGTCAGTTTTAGAAGGAAGACAATACCGAAAACTGTTTGCAACCGAGATGTATGTATCATCAATAATAGCTTTAACGATGTACGCCTTACACCCAATAATAGGGAAAAGGTCTGGATTACAGCTGATATTTTTTTTTGCTTGAAAAAAACGATCCTAGACGATCTTTGAAGGATTCAATCCGTGCGTGGGGCAAAATAAATTCAATCCTGTGGGTTTGCTGATATGAAGAAATTGTATACTGCGGGTAATCATAAACTTATAAGCTAAATCCCTGGAGCCAGGCTGATACAACTGCGTCACAGGACTATCCGTCCCACCACACGACAATCATTCCAACTGACATTTTACCACAGGCTTGGATCAGAAGGCCATGTCATGCATAGGGCGAGTAGAGCAAATGACAAAAATTGGCATAATCATTTTGCAGGGAAAGCAGAAGAAGGGGAGGAAAACAGACGTAGAGAGAAAGTGAAAGTAATATATATATTTTGGTATGTATAAGGAAAAGAAACTTCGTCATGAGCTTAACCCCAAGTAAACGTGACACTTATAAGTCCCTTTTAGTCCGGAAAATACTGGGAAAGACGTCCATTTCCCAATTCCGACACGTAAACCCCATTCTGAAGAGAAAGGGTTTTCGTCTCTGGAATCAGTCGGGATTACAGGGGGAGAGATGATACAAAATGCTTGTTTGTGAATGAGTGGCGGTTCTTTTACTACGATTCCATCACTATGGCACTGGAAGTTGTAGTAGTAGAGGCGGTAATTCCATGGAAAAGCCTTTTTTTTGTCTCTACACTGTAACAAGGCCATGGTTGATCCTGGTGTTACTCAACCACGCGAACAACAGTAGCATTATGGAATTCTCGTACAGTCTCGCTTAGTCTATCCCATACACTTTACATGGAACTCACAATCATGTTTATGGATACTTGTTTCCATGGAGTTGTTACAGAATTACTATTCACCTCCAACTGTGACCAGTCCAGGTCGTTCGTGTGAATGAAATTGGGTTCAGTTTCCTTTTGTATTGTATACACATATGTATGTATACATATACAAAATGTAATAAAAAAGTATGTATACGAAAGTCCCATGTCGAGAGGTTTTTCGTGTAGGTGGAAAAAGAAGATTGCCTATTCTCTTTGTCAGCACATTTTATTCATTGGGAGATTTTCATTCATTTTATTTTTTCTCCCTTTCTTTCTTCGGCGTCTTTCTTTTCTGGCTGACTGCACTATATGACCCTCCAGTGCATGGATGCACTGCATACACAATACGGATGAAGGAGAGCATTTTTTTCGAGTCGGGCAATACAAAGATATTTTTTGCAAAAGGCTACTTCTAATGGGTTTTGTATGTAAATGTGCCGCACGCTCGTGAGGATGGCGGTGCTAAATATTATGATTTTAATGGCCCCAGACAGACATTGCAATCAAAGGAGGAAAATGTAGGAGACTTGTTATCAACACTGTGGTCACTGGTCACCATAAAATGATACAAAATCCGCTAAAAACATAGAATCGTAGTCAATGCGATGAGTGAAACAATTTATACAAAGTTCAATTCCACTTTTTCAAACGTCACAACCGTCATACTTAAACGAGAATTGCACTGGCGGATGCAGTTTTCAATAATATATTTCAAGTGTGTGGTCCCGATACCATTTTTTCTCACGATTTTCTTTTTTATGGTCTGGCGCAGGGAATTTTTTTTTGGATCATTCATGTTTCAATTGCTGTAAAAGGCAGTCAATCCTTTTTTGCAGCCTTTTAAGAACTACTTTTATTGTATTGTTGATATGTAGGCCGCATACTTTGCACATTACAAAGGTAAGGATCTCCGTTTAAGTATATGTATTTGGGCTCTTTTGAGGATGGTGAAAGCAAGGGAAGGAGAGATGAAGGTGGGAGACATGAATAGGACTTTCCTTCCGCTTCAATCTTCTTTTTATGTATTTTTTTGCAAGCTTCCTCAAGTATCTTTCATTTTTCTCCGTCACATACTGCCTATGTACAGCAGAAAAGCATGGGGTGGGGATTCTGCACGGTGAAAGCATATTCTTTGGGTTGATAGGGCTCACAAAGTTGGCATATAAAAAAAATCTCTTGAGGCAGGTGCTCCCTTCACGACTGGACTGTAATCGATTTCCTTTGCGATTATATTTATGTATATATTATGTACGTATCCCCTTCGGAAAAGTTTTCGGAACAAAGCTGCTCCCTGCTCCTGGTGCTTCGGATACAACTGCGTCGTTAGAAAGATGCTTTTGTGGAGATGTGCAAACTTTTTTGTCGTATTTACAGGAACATGCTACTTGTGTCCTACAGCTACAATGCATGTTATTACTTCACGTTGTGCAAGGGTAGTTTTACCTTTATGGGATTCCTTTGTGATATATGTATACATATATTTATACACATTATATGTACGTCGTGATGTATGAGACAAAGATGTAACCTTTTTTTTTGTAGAGAGAACTCCCGTGCTTTTATACGAACTTTTCCGCTCTGGTGCCCTTATAGTTTCTTATAATTAATAACTCTATTAATTCAACCGATATTGACGACAAAACTTTTTTTTGCTGGCTGATCAAATTACAACGGATGAAACTTCTTCTGGAGCCGATCATTGCCCAAGGACATTTACACGTATGCATGTACACGTATGCATGCGGGAATAAACGATGTCTGGGAGCTCCTTGCGGTTCCCAAATACATAGGTAATACATATAACAAGATGAAGCAAAGCTCTTATTTTATTTACTGGCTCTGATGAAGTGCGGTGTATTATTACTGGAGTATCTCAGGGCATGACCAGGGCTGCATTTTATTGTTGGCAAACAATTTCCCTTACACAATATTTGTAAAGGGAAAGGGGCTAGGAATGTATATACATTTACGATGAGAATCGACTACTGAAGTTCCTGTTTAATGCCTTTTAACCAACAAATTCTATTGCGGAGGTTGAGAACCTTCTATACTCCTGTATCCCAGTCAAGAGTCTATGCTCCCCGTAATGTATACAGGAAATACAGGTATAATATAATTCCTGGAGAACAGTGACAAAATACCAAGGAGCCTCATGAATTAATTTCACCAAGAAACAACTTCGTTCTGACTTAATACATTCTATGGTATTTACTTTCTGTTGTACTACTACAAAATCTCGGTGTACCCCGGTTTTTTTCATTCTCATAATCCTTCTTCATCGACCCTGCCTCGATCATAATTATGCGCAAAGTGTATGCTAAATAAGTTATTAATACAAGCATATGGACGAATACAAGAATATGTCAGCTCGGTAGTCGTCAATGATTATTATTTTGATGTTGGAACAACCATTTTGGTTGACAAAGAAATTATTTCGGAGGAACTCAAATATACATACGTATTCTGAAAATAGTATTCTGAAAATAAACTGATATCAAATGTGAATCACAAATGCGTGTGTATATACATAAGACGAAAACAAAGGTCAGTTTCGGTCCGGACTGAAATGGTGAAAATAGGCGTAAGAAAGGAGAGCAAACGCAATGTGCCAATACATATAATGCTTCCCACAGTTGCACCCTTTTATTCACAAAGGGCTTGTAACAAGAAGGCCGGATCGATGATTTAATTACCGCATCACACGAGTTATCAGTTCGGGTCATTGGTATACGTAAATTACATTTAAAATTCTTCGTATTACAAAGAAACGTTTCTCTGGATTCTCTCTATTCCTTCGACTCATTTGACAAGCCGTTCCGTAATATAAATTACTGACAGCCACAGTCAATGTCGTATGGACATTTGATGTTCTACATGTGCATACATAATACACACAAGCGCTTCTGTACGGTATTTCCCTATTCACTGTCGGTTTGTTAATGCCTGTACCAGTTAAACATGACAGAGAATCAATCAATGGATAGAGAGAAAGAATGTTAGAATAGTGGTGTATGTAATAGGAGCATTGTGGTACAAAACCAGATGAAATTTTACGATCTTTTTTTATTTTACTTTTGACGATGCATATGTATGTGTATACGTATCAGTGTGAACCTCATGTGGCATTTCTTAATGGAAAATTGAGACATGAACGTGTATTTTAATATTGTCAAATATGCACATACAAGTTGATTAGGTATAGGAAGACGAATTATGACGTACTAACTTCCAGGATCAAGTTCATATGACAGTAATGTATTTTTGCTATGTCAAAGATCAGCTCTTAATAAGTGTACTTAGGCATTACTATCTTACTGCTTTCTTAGTCTTCCGTCCTCTGTTTTTTTATTCCTTAAACTATACCGTAGTGACATTAGTTTATAAGGAAGGGCATATAATTCTCCTTGTGTAATCCTTCTCCAGTTGCAATTTCCCCCTTCAATGAAATAAAGATGCGGGAAGAGTAACTTGATCTCATGTAGAATTTTGAAAGAGAGGCAGAGAGGAGAGGGTTAGACCCATCGTCGGTGGAAAAGTACAGAGAGAGGAGAGCGGAGACGCAGGCCAGTGACTCACATGTTTGGTCGAATCTTGAACACATAGGTACATAGGTTCTTTCATTATTTATACTGCTTTTAATGTGATTTAAAGGGTTTTAAAATGAACACGTAGCCTTGTTCTTTTATATTCTGCACCTACTGTGCGAAATTGAGGAGTCGGTACGGTCATAAAGTTGATACGATTACTGACGCTCTTGGGTCATACATGGAAGACCCAACGTAACAAGGTTAGAGGACGTGCTTTACTGGATAATATAAATCCTTCCTTTCTCAGAACAGGAGAATCCAACTACGATCTTTACCTTGATATACATATAATGTATACGTAAAGAAGATGTGATGGAAATCATCATGGAAGATCCAAATGCTTAAAAAGAGGAAATCAAACTTCCCTTCAAAGGAAAATTATTGGCTCCCCATGATTACGCGGAGGCACTGGCATGAACTTCCATTGAAGAATAGGTGTACTCTGATTGCATCATCTCCGTGTATATATCCTTGCCAAATTATATCAACTTTGATTATAAGGGATTCCGAGCAAAATCGATGCGGTCAAATTATATGGGAACAAATGATAATTAATACTTAATGCATTACTATTTCTGAAGCCGGGGTTCCAACACATGACAGACATTGTAGTATTATGTTTGTTCGAGTCGAGTCAATATGCAATTACCCTTAACTACTAGTGCTTTAGCTATAAGCGATAACAACAGTCCAGTCATCCGTTCTACCAGGAAAAAAAATTATCGTGTGGGATGTTGTCGGTATAGCCAAACTTTTTCCCTGTACATATATTATACGGAGCAAACACATAGTGAGTTGCGCGGAAACAATCAATGGATAAAATTGACCAACTTATGGATTTCAGAATTGGTAGTGTGATTGAGATTAAGGGAGGGAGCGAGATTACACGAAAAGACTCGCCGATTAACTGTCTATAAATGGTCAAACCTCAAGGTCAAATTTCCACAACAATTATTATTATTACTACACAAAAACCGGATGCAGACTTTTAACTACTTTTAATGATATTTGTCTTCAAAAACTACTACGCTGAAAATTTAAGATCGAGTGTGTACCCCACCCTTCAATTTTTCAACAAAGAACATTACGAAAAAAAAAATTCTTTCCCGAGTATAATCGAAGCTTAACTTCCTTCCCTGGATAAATACTGATTGCTCAAATTACACTAGGAAACTAGGAACCATAAAGACAGAAATGAGCGCTTTTAATGATTAATGAAGATGAGCAAGAAATGAATTTTGATTCGTGATGGTTTTTTTTTTTTGCAGAATTAATAATCTCCCCGTGACATGTAATAAAATTTAGTTGGCCACGTCTTCTAGTACGTGTTCTAATTTCTATATTTGTGTCTTCACAATTAGGTTGAGGTCAGGGTATATTTATCAGCTACGTCTCCTAGAGTCGTTATTTATGGGAATTGCACTATTTGTCGTAAAAGTAATGTCTTTTAATCTTCCTCCAGATTTCGCCCACGCAACCACCGACGGAACATCCCTGCGTTAACTAACTAAATTCCTCCAATTTCATAAGAAATTACATCAAACTTATCGCCATTGGGTTTATTGACATTTTGCGGTTCCCGGTTTCGAAAAACGGTGAATCAGCAGCGTTGAATGCCACCTGATATTTATATACAATTGATATTACACACTTCATTTTGTTGGTATTAGCGTGGAGGTTGGAGGTAGACCACGAGTAATCAGTCATTGACAGAGTTACAAATCATTTTGAAAAAATCATGCACCCTGACCTCACGCTACGAGCTGTTCGAATTTTTGACATCGGATGTATGAATGTATGTATATTATATGCATAGCGAAATCTAACAAACTAAGCCCACGGCAAAATAAATGACCATTTTAATATGTCGGCGTAGAAAGCACCCCAGGCTAAACTGACACTGATGAGTTTATCAACAGGGACTTTCAACGTAGCCAAACATTAAACAAGGTTCGAAGCATTCGAAGCAAGTTTGTTTACGTTTCTAGTACGGTCATTACATAATTATACGAAGTAATTAATAATTACAAACTCCATCATCAATGTATTTGGACTACCTTGTATATGTTCCCGTCTATCAATATGAACGAAGAGGTGTGGTAAACGAGGCTAAGGTTTTTTTCAAAATTTAAAGTGGTCGTCTTGAGTTAATAATTTCTTTTCTCGAAATTTGTGGGGAAATATCTTAATTGGGGTACTGTTCCAGATGGGCAATAAATACCGGACGCCTCTGAGACAAAACCAAACGTACTGGAGAACATACAAACATGCCATGATAAAGAGAACTTAGGTATATGTTAGTCCAGCCTGCACAAATTTTATATGGCTGGTGTATTACCAATTCTGCGGGGTACAACATTATATAATTGACTTGTCTCATTCGTATGAACATATGTACATCACTGATACTGAAGCACGAAACGTTTTCTGTACGGACATTAATTGATTTCAGTCAGGTGTATCCTGTCGCAAAAAATAAATGCAATGCCTTCAAATGCTCATTCTTTTTCCAGTGACCAAACCCTTTCGCCAGTTCTGGTCATATGTTAGGCATTCAACACACAAAAGCAGTGGGTCACTGGCCAATATTAGCATAAATAGTTGAAAGAAAATGTATCTAGGAGAAATCAAACAATTACTTAATTTTATATTCTCATACTCCTGTATAGTATCTATACTTATCTACATACGTGTTTATGACTCGTTTTTTATTGATAAAACGTCAGTTTTTCTTAAGACACTAATAAATTTCTTTTCTATCGACGCTACCAGGTGATTTCTCTGTGTAAGAACCCCCACCCCAATATGCTTCCATAGATTTGCGGGCACAAAAAACCGAGAAAAATATCACCGAAAGCATAAACATAAAATCATCGCAAGTTCCACATTTATATGCGACTTTTATATGTGGAAGAAATGTAATTTTTTAATCCCCCTCCCAAAAACTGTACCAGACGGACATTGAATCTCGTTGGGTGCTCCACAATTGAACCTACAAACTTCCAAACATTCACTTGCTAATGCATGCACACAAGTTCAAAGTTAGGATGTTTGGTGGCATTAATTAAGCCTTCAACCACATGATAGTGCGTAAGTTTATTTGTGCGTTACACAATAGCGTGCTTCAGCAATAATTAAAGATCGGGTCTTTGTCTTATTCATTCGCAAATTCACAGTTACTGAGCCTGAACAACTACATTTAAATATAATTACAACAGATTAAAAAAATTAAATTCGTTTGACTCTGCAGCCATCGTTTTCCTCAATATCTATACTGCAATGCTTAGCATATAATCATGTGTTTAATTACTGTGTATTCTCTTCTTATGGCTAATAACCAAATATTTCCTCTGCTCAATGCCGTTATAACGTGAGTCCACATCCGCATACACACATACATGCACAGATGGTACTAACAAGAGCCCTGAGAACCTCTCCAGTTTCCCGAATCTCCATCACGGAGTCATCATGTAAGAGTCATCAATGTAATATTTTGCAGATGCATATACGGATACATATTTAATATTCACCCGCGTGGGCTTCCCACTCACTTTTTTTTTCTCAGAAGAGCGCGTCAAAGAGTCATCGTGGAGAGCACTCACTTTGTACGAGTTTGATGGTGAGTGCGAGCCGCTCTCTAATTAATTACCCGCATGATCCCTCTCCGAAAGCTTTTATCATAGATAAGGTGCAGTCGGGGGAGGTGTTTGGCTGTATTATTATTACTATGATTACAGCCACCAGTGCCACAGCTCCTTGTAGTGCCATCATGATGAGACGGTTCGTGTCACTATCAACATCCTTTCTCCGGCTTTCATGCCTCGAATTACTTTCCCCTAGAATTATTTTTCTCCTATTACTCCTTTAAATGCTTATGTAGCATTATTATTTTTGTTGTAGTCCAAAACCCGCCAGTTGCTGACTGATAACATCCCATCTAATTATTTCTCTCTCAGCCACGGACATATCCAAGTTATTTTTAATGACTACAATTCTTAATTCAAGTGAAAGCCTGGACTAGGAGCCACGGAGAGCATTTTGGATTCCTCGAATGAATGATCAATTTTAATATATTATCGGCCAAAATTGAATGCATTTACAGTATAGTTACATTGATAATATTCTCACTTTAGTGTCTTCAATACATTCTTGTGCTCTTATTGCTGGG